>LLCD01000183.1:0-24881 GCA_001414355.1 Hymenoscyphus salicellus
GGGGAAGTGTTCTTTGTGGAGGATGAATTGTTGGGATTGGTATTCTTCGATTGTTATTGGGAGTTGTGACCACTGTTGGGTGGTTAGTTTGTACTTGTACCTAGGGAATTGATATCCCTTGAATGCGTGACTTCACTACCTCGTGCATAATTTTGACAGCTGATGTCCCTGGTCGTCCTTGCAACTGTGCTTTGATGGACCAGGGAATTGGAGGTCTTCCATATTTTTCGAGAATCATATTATCGCAAATCGTATACTTGTCCTCGGAATCGATAATTAACCCATCCATATCAAGGAGACAAGCCCGAACGGGAGGGAAACTCGAATTGTTGTCAGCATGATTTATAACTTGGAGAGAGCTCAATTTACTCGGTTCTTGGGGAAGCCATTATGAAATTTAATTGTTCTGTAAAGTTGGAGATTGAATGAACAAGTTCATGGAAGATGTACAATGTATCCCGAGCTGACGTGACGCGGGGTCAAGAGGGAGCATTTCAGGGGCGAGCTTCACGGCACACGGAGTCTTTCCGCGTCATCAAGTTTCCATGCTCGCCAGATT
This sequence comes from Hymenoscyphus salicellus, assembly GCA_001414355.1. NCBI lineage: Eukaryota > Fungi > Ascomycota > Leotiomycetes > Helotiales > Helotiaceae > Hymenoscyphus > Hymenoscyphus salicellus. Next base: position 560 of record LLCD01000183.1, read on the forward strand.
TGGCCAGCACATTTCACCCTTCAACACCACAACATGGCATCTCGCAGCGAGAAGTTTGCACGTAAACCAGAAGAGAAGAAAGACGATGTCCAACCAGTTGAGTTGGAGGAAGAAGTAGTACGATTTTCTGCCGAGGAAGAAGCTGTATGTAAGCTATTACCCCCAGCGCAAGCACAGGCGTGGTAGAACGATTTACTGATAATGATTTACGCAGTCACTCCTCAATGAATCAAACGCCCAGAAAACATGCGCGAACGCGCTATTTGCGAAATCTTCCTTTCAAGAAGCGATAGCTACCTACGATGCAGCCCTTTCTACCTGTCCGAATTACCTCGATTACGAAATAGCGGTGCTGAAGAGTAATATCGCGGCTTGTCATCTGAAGCTGGAGGACTGGAAGGAAGCTGTGAAGTCTTCAACTGCTGCACTGGATTGCTTGGACAGGTTGCAGGGCAGGAACGAGGATGGAACGAAACAGGATGAGGGCAAGGAGACCATAAAGGTTGAGGAAGAGGAAGCAGACGAGGAAATTGTCAGCGAGGGTGCTACCAAGACTGCGCCGATGGTGGTTGAGCCAACGCCAGAGAAAGCAAAACGAGATGCTGATATTGAGAGGATACGGGCAAAGGCGTTGATGAGGAGAGCGAAGGCAAGAAGTGAACAGGGCGGGTGGTCGGTTTTGCAGGGTGCGGAGGAAGGTACGTCTCTAGAACCCATTCTCGAATATTACATTATTCTAACATTATCCCGCAGATTACAAAGCTCTCTCCCAAATGCCGAATATTTCATTGGGGGATAAGAAGATCATACAGCAACAACTGAGAGCACTCCCACCTCGAACAAAAGCAGCCCAAGAAAAGGAAACCGGAGAGATGATGGATAAATTAAAGCAGGTAAGTTTTTTTCCTCAAAATACATAATTTCAAGTCTAACATTTGCTTTCCGAAGTTGGGTAATGGAATTCTGAAACCATTTGGTTTGTCGACAAATAACTTCCAGATGGTCAAAGACGAAAAGTCTGGTGGGTACAGTATGAATTTCAATCAAGGAGCTGCATAGCCAGACTCATAGAAGTGGCAAACACATATTAATAGTATCCACCACGCCTCTATCTCTTATGACAAAGTGGAAAACGTCGAGTGATATCCCCTTCTGATTCTGCCTCTACACCCCCTGTAATGGCAAGCTCGTTACTCGTCCAAAAAATAAATCTCCATAACACAACTATATATCTGGATGACAACTACGAGTTTTTATCTGAACATACAGTATTTGTCTTCACGTGGACCATTCTTGAGATTTCAACTGGCTCTAGCCAAGAGTAAGGCTCGCGAACGACATGACGACATTAATTTGATAAAGAGTTGCGAAACGTCGCACCTGTAATACATGACTTAGCGTTATCCGAATTTTTATCATTCGTTTCGAGATTAGTTGTACCGTCGAAATCAATATTACTGTCGAGACTTCTTTTATCTCCCTTTTAAGGGACCTTACGTGAGCAGTGCTGATATTCAAAAGTTTCGGTAAGATGACTCTGAGTGAGTGAAGTAGTACACGAAGGTCGGAAAACAGCTTATATATAGAGATATGTTAATTTACTACTTACGACTTAATAGATGTTAAAAGTGCAGCTCTAATTATTTAGAGCTCTTAATCTAACTTTCACTTCATAGGAGGCCTTTCCACTCTCTCCTGACATGGAAAGTCTAAAGTAAAGAGTTTTTTCATCTGAAGGTAATACAGATTCGACAGCAGAGTCGAATTCGACAGTGAAGCAGAAATCGACGATGAATGCGATTGGCGTCGATATCGGTCGTTACTAGTGGGATGAGGTCTTCAACGTAATTCGTGTCATCGTGTCGTGCGGTTGTCAAATCGAAGAAAATATCAGCGGAATGTGCTAGATGTTTCTTTTCGCCAGCGCCAATGATCAAAATCAAGAATGGCCCACGAGGAGAGAAATACCGATCGTTGGTCTTCCTAGGAGGTACGGCATATATATAGGTAGCCCCTGCATCCCTGTCATCCAACTTCTCCACTCTTGCACGTGCAAAAGACGTGATTAAATACCTACCTACAATTGTGAATAACACTTCTATCTTAAAATGGTTTCACCGCCTTGTTATTGAGATGCGTGGATTTGAAGTTGGTGTCAGCGGTAGATGAGTTACTACTCTATACCTCTTTATATTTGGACGACACCAAAGTATCAAAAATATATATAATAAGACTCCTTTAAATTACCAAAAGCCTCTACCTCCTACACTTAGCCTTGAAACTCAGCTAGCTACGTCCCCTTCCCTCAAAACTAATACTTATGTAATGTAGACGTAGAACTCATGATCTTCAGCGTGCCGTATTAGTACGATAAACTCTTCAAATGTATCTTTCTAGATTCTTTGAATTATTCCGACTAGGAAATGACGAGGCACGTGTACCCCGTGAGTCTCACTGCCTCAACTCCAATTCAGAATGCAAATGCAATTAATTTTATTCCCATTACTCTTCTAGTTACCGAGCCTGTCGTTGGCTTACTCGCAGGTTTTGATGGCTTACTCGCGACATTCTTTTTAGCCCATCAAATGCATTACTAGCTTACTTTTTGGGCCCCAAATTTTATGTAGCTTATCCTCACTTGACAGTTTACCCGTCAATTAATGGCTTACCGCAAATTGACATTGTTATGTCGACGATCATGGGGTCATCTTTAAACGTGTGCGCTAGAAACTTCAGCGTCCTCTGGGAATTGGAGGGATTGTGCTAGAACCTCAGATGAACCTCCGGTGGGAGGAGGAATGTCAAATTCTAGGGAGGGGCTATAGAGTATAAGTACAACAGAGTAGAATGCAGATCTCATGTCTGTTGACCAGTCCAAATACTCTTTTTTTTCGGTTTGTAACGTCAAGGTCACTCCTTCCCTCGAATTGCTAGCTTGCATCACCGCTCCGGGTTGGGGATTTATCTTTCCAAATCGCTCCTTCCCCAATTACCTGCCCCCTCGACCTAGATTCGTTCTCGACCACGTGAAGTTTGGTCCCTCTCTTCCTTTGCATATCAAAGGTATCAAAGATACCCATCCCTTCCGACCTTCGCTCCATCTTCGGATTGCCCCTCATCAACCCCGCGCTAAAAACCCACCAATCTAGGCTTGCCAGCATCCCACGATTCCCTCTCCTCACCTCTCAGCCTCCCACAACACACATAAAAATAAACAGCACCCGTTTCTGCCCAATCTCACCGCAAGCCAATGTAACACTCGCCCTGTCGATCCATAACTGGTCCAGGTCGTTCGGTGGTTCCTCTCTTTCTATCATATCACAAGTCCCCCACGACTCGCCCGGAATTCACATCCTGAAGATTAAACAATAAGCGTTGTAAGCGACCAAAAACCAACACAGGATCTCGATCTCGTCATCCAAAGAATCTGCAAGTAACTCAGAAGGTGAGTAGAGTTTAAATGCGGTGTTGCAACGGGTAAACAAGCGGGAATGTATGTTTATATTTCCGAGGACTGTTGTACGGCTGAGGCTCCATGGATGGATGCACAGTCGTCTGTTTTGAGTGATTTGAGGGGATTCTTAAATGGCCGTCCCCGCAATAGAGGGTGCTACATCACTAGGTATTTTATTAAGGTATATTGCTTGGTACATGTGTTACTGATGGGGACCCCCACGAATGAGCTGGGCGGATGGATGGAGGGGTTGGTGGATATAGGTAGGTAGATTTGAGTCTAGTTCTCTTCTCTCTTTCTCTCTTGAATCGAGTCAAGTTCTTTTGGGGTTGTTTGATATCGAGTCCTTCGTTTTTGTTTCATTTAGGCATTCGTTTGCATTTTCCGAAGCATTTAAATTTCTAGAAGTAGCAAAGCTCAATCCTCAACAATGGGCCACACACAAAAACCCCTCATCCTCTCCCCAACCTCAACCCTTCCAACAACCCTCTACACATCAACAACTCTCCTCCCTCGAGTCCTCAGTACCACCACCCTATTTCTCCTTCTCCAAACATATTACACACTCAACATCTTGGCCCTTCAATCATATTACGCCTGCACACTCCTAGCTTGTCGATCTTATTACGCATCCTGTTATACCACAGCACTTCTCTTGAAGCAAGGATTCGTGTTAGGAAATTACGGATACTGGGCTGGCAAAGAGAGCATCAAAAGGATATGGAAGGGGAGTGAGAGATTGAGAAGAAAATTATGGTTTGAGCTTGTGGTTTTTGTGCTGGGGAATGGGAATGGGATTTTGTTAATCGTGTTCTGGCCGGGTTGGATAATTGTAGGTGGGTTAGTGGTTGGTGGGAGGATCATTTGTGGATGAGGGGTTTCATAGAGAGACGTATGGTATGGACGAGTCTTTTCTCTGGGTATCTGCTGCAGGCTAATTTCTTTCCAGATTCTCCTATCGTCTCTAATACACTAAGGCGATAGAATTGATGTATCAAAAGCACGCTTTCTCATGAAAAGAAAAACGCATTCCCGCCTGCATCCCGCTTCACCTCTTTCTGATAGTCCTTTTCGGGATCAAAATCCTGCCATACGCTTGCGGGGAAGATATGTTTGTTTCGCTCGTACCAACGACGATCAACTACTTTCGTGTAGGTGGGATCATCGTTACTGCCCTCGATATCCTTGTTCTCAACAACAGGCTCCATAACCTTCGGCTTCGCTGAGGGAACGGAGAGAGGGTTATATGTATCGAGGTTGATAGGTTCGGGTTCTTTCAGGAGCGAGGATGCCACTGGGGGTTCGGTGGAGTAGTCGAAGAGGAGACGATTGTTTGGACCGAGGGTGTGGTTAATTATGAAGTAGTAAAAGTCGTAATGCTGTTTTTCACCCATTAGCGTTCTCTCTCGGCGAGATCTTGTGGCATAGAGATCAAACTTACATGAGGAATGATGATTCCGCCTCTAACCATCATCAAATCATCCACCCCAATTCTTGCCCATTGTTTATTGGTATTTGTGCCCTTCTCTCCAACTCCCATCTCCGCTCCAACTTTGCGACTTCTGTCGAGGAAGAGCCAGACGTAATCGCCTTTCTTGACTTTGCAGACTCCGCCAGGTATATTCGTTCCATCGTAAAACACAAATGGGATATTGATCTCCGTGCCCTTAATGGCCTCTTGAATCCCCAAGTATTCCTTCCTCAACGTCTCCCTCGTCTGCGCTTCCTTCAACAGCGCAGACTTGGTAAACACCTTGGGAGCAACAGAAATCGAAGAATTAGCCCCAAACTTTGATTTCTTCTCCTTCCCCGTACTCGGTGTATTCTCCCTCGTCGTAGTCGCAGATCCAGGTCCGGTGGTGGTATTATCAGCACTCTGCCCTTCCTCCTCATCCATCCCAAATGATAATTTCGGTGTGCCAACCTTCCGTTTCTTCTTCTTCAAGGGTGGTTCTCGGGGTGTAGACGCACTGTACTATGGCCATTAGTCCTATTCCCGACTGCCCTTTTTCCTTTCCCGGGATAATTGTAGATAGGTACTCACCCATCAGGTGTCGCAGCTCCGCTGCTGGGCACATTGAGGACTCGATCGTGAGCATCGCGCTCTTTTTGCTCGATAGCTTCGGCGCGTCGTTTGCGAAAGTCGGAGAGGTTTACCAGTCCTACGGTTTGGCCAGCAAGGAGATCTTCGGCGGTTTTGGTTTGCGACGTGAAGCGCGGGTTTGGCGTCGAGGCGCCAGAATTGGGGTTTGACATGGTTTGTAGGAGGGTTAAAAGCCGCTCGAGATGTCTGTTGGTCTCAGCTCAAGTAGAATGGCGAAGTCATGGAGATGGTGGAGATGTTAGTTCAAGGTGTTGCAGGGGACCAAAGCCAAAGTTGAGACTTCTTGGCGCTTGCGAGTCATGAATGACAGAGCTTCTTTCAAGCGAGAATCATGTTGTTTTCAAATAGGGGTTCTGTGTAACTGTAAACAAAGTGTTGAATACGAATCAATACGAACATCAACAATTTCCAACAGCCGCCCGATTTTGTTTCTCCAAGTTTTCTCTAACAACAACCCGTCTTCTCTTGGGTTGATCGGAGAACTGAGTACTAAACATTCCTGTGGGTCTTTTATCTCTTATTTGTGGAGAAATATTAGGCCCTCTCTTCATATCCCTTTCTCAATGCAGGATGTCCCTGAAATCGACAGAAGAACCAAACTCGACGGCAAACCCCAAGTGCGACTACACTTGAAAATGACAAACTCAACCACAAACCCAAAGACCACAAACAGCAATCTGACCGCTTGGTGCATTCAGGATGCCGCAATAGTGTAAAGTAATAGCATAATTGATAAATTTCATACGTGGTGAATAAAGCATGGTATACTCAATTCTATCTCGTAATTCGAGAAAAGTTGAGCAAGTGCACAAGTTCTCGGACTCGGTTTAGCTAACCTGGTGTTTCTAAGACTTGTCAGCGAGTCCCATTTTACAAGCTCTCTTGAGATAAGTAGTGTTCGAACACGGGAAAACGCAGGCAATGACTCACTTCGGTCTACTCGTAATGTCGTTGCCGTCAGGTATGTTTTCAACTAGCATATCTAACTGGATCGAAACCGAAATTTCGTTGTGGTTCGCGTCGGGTTGCTACAGAAAGTATGTGCACCATATATAGCGTATTGCGGAGCGACAATCATTGCGAGTGAATAGTTGATAGCAAGCATAATCAATGTTGTGTTCGAATGCTAGCTCGCAGTAGAAGGGTTGTTGTGTTGATTTACCGGGGATCCGCTCCCCTCATCTGGATCCTCGTAAATCTTCGGATGCTTTTCGAGGATTTTTGCTCTGTCATCCGAATCGTGGCTGGTTTTATTGCTGCTCTGTAGCTTGATAATTAATTTGTAACTCATCTTCGATTCCAGCAACGTAGTTTACTAAAATTTGTAATTGGTCTGCATACATCAAGGTTACCAGGATACTACCGGTATCGTGGTGATACGGGTGGTCTTGATGGTCCTTTTTTGGCTTTTCAATGGATACTTACTTCAAGACTGGCTTCAGTTACTGGGGAATCAACTTGATTCTCGCCGTTTTGAACGGAACGGTAACTTTTTAGATGACAGGAGCCTCCTGCTATACTCCATTTGGTTTCGCAGAGAAAGTTTTTTCAATCCGTTTAGAATTGCCGATCAATTTTTGGAAAGTTTTTCGGTTTACATTTATTTCCTACTTGAAAAGTTGATAATCATCTCAGTAAAGCCTGCATACCTGTCTTTGTTGCTCGATCCGGTAATGTTATCACCTTCGATTGTGAACTTCGAGGTCTGATCACAGAATTTGGCTTTGTGATTGAGTAGACTTTTGGTTTGTTGAAAAGAAGGAGAAGGAGGTTAAGTAGAAAGCTTTCCGGGCGGTCAAAGTCAATTGTAAGTGCGAAATACTCCTACAAAAGTAAGGACATCATTTATCCAGTCAAAACGAGAAATCCCAAAGCCTGTCGCAGAGGCTCCGGTTTAATTATGCAATGAAATTGTCAAAAAATACTCGTTATAGCAGAGTGGGATCTCGTAATATCGGGATCTCTTGTGTACGCAAACTAAAGTTCCAAAGTAAATTGAATTCCAATTTCTCTCTCTGCGCGGGTAGACTTTCAGACTGACTAAAACCAAGCGCCAAAATTAGCAGACGTAGGGTTTGCAAAATAAGAATCACAGAACTGTTGCGAGCTCAGTTATCTCCTTGCTCTTGATCTTAGTAAACCGGGTTCTCTCTCTCCAATCCTCGTAAATACTATTCTGGTTTGCAAGCTATACCGGCCATTCCATAATGAAGCGAGGGGGTTCTCTAAGGGCTTTGACAACAGATGCAAGGTATAAGGCACTTCCGTGTAGTGAAAACGAGGAAAATTTCGAAGGGTTCAATGAAGAGGTCGAGACTTGTTGGTTCGGTCGAAGAGTGACAGTTCGTCCGATGGGGGGTATGAAGTTCGTCTTAAAAATAGTGTGAAGTCTGTTAGAAAAAGAGGGTAGACTTCGTCGCAAAAACGACAAACGAAAGTTCAGCAAATAGCTACAGCGGAAGCGTGTTTTCCTAGCACCTATTCCAGGTCGGTATACAGAGATCAGAATATGTCTGTACTAATAAAGACAGACCTAGATCATAGTACTTATACTAGTAGCTTCCGTAAGATAAAAAAATGTTAACTCGCTCTTAACTCTCTTTCTTTATCTATTAAAATAATAAATTTAAGAAATAGAGGATTAGATACCAGAAAAAAAAGCTAGCTAGAGCCTCTAGTCAAGTAGGCTCTCTTCTTTACCTCACTTATTCTATCTCTCTAGAACAATAAAGTTAAGAAAATCGAGACGAAAACTCTTAATAATCTCTTGAAATCTTTTAGAGTAACTTACTTACCTTCTTTTTCTCTTTCTTCCTACCTACCCAAAAATAACAAAACTAGAAAATGAAAATTAGAATTCTAACTACTCTCTAGAAAATTTCTATTCGAGTAACTTCTCTTCTTTATTCTTATTTTCTCTATTCTCTAGTATAATCTCTTGAAATAACCTCTATTTCAAACCTCTCTTAAAACAAGATATTTTATTGAAAATTCTTATTCAAGTAACCTCTTTTCTTTCTTTTTCTTTTACTAACTCTCTAAAACAGCAAAATTAAACAAACAGTCTTACTCAACTAATTAATACAAACGAAAGTTCAAGTATAAATCCCCGAAATCCACGGTGAAAACAAGAAAATTCCAAGTCAAAAACCTACATTTTCATCAAAGCTTCATCAAATCCTCATTAAATCTTCCTCAAAAAAGGCAAAAGTTCATCATTTCAAGGCAATTTCCGTGAAAATCCTAGTTTACTTCTGCGAAATTCAACGCAAAATTGTCATAATTTCAACACTTCGTCAGAGAAAACTCCCAATCGCACAGTACAATATTTACAATGCATCCACTGCACCTAAGACTTTGAGTTACCTGTATAATTTCTTGGAAAATTCCGCTATCCTATGCACATAATGCAAGGAGTGAGTGGCAAACTCTGACGTTGAAAGTCTCGTGCGGAAAATTAGATGTTATCATGGTTTCACAAATCATAATAAGTCACACAGTTTTTGTAATTTTTAATATTGATATTTGTAAAGGTGCAAGTGCAAAAATAGAGAGCCACGCAATGACAAAACCAAAAGGCACAACACAGCCAAACGATCCCGGGTGTCCACCAATATCGATACGCTAGTACTGTCCATGCTGCTCTCAAAAAAGGAAAAAAGAACTCATTGCTTTGGGCCAACCAACAAAGTAGCTGCAATTATGCAAGAGGAAGAATTGAAGAAAAGGGAAAAAAGGCCCTCCCCGGCCAACAAAATAAACACCGATTTTTGGGGGTCCCACAAACGCCAGAGCAATGCAGTGCAAAGCAATATGGTTGGGGGTATCATAGGAGGTTCTCCCTCCGCATACAATAAATTTTCGGGTATGCGGCAAGAGACAAAAACAAAGAAGAAAATATGAGGTGTACAAAGGTAAAAGTGCGAGAAATCTCTCCCAAACCCCGTGTATGCCGTGCTTTTTCGAAGGGTATCTTAGGCAGACAAAACACAAGAGCGCTGTCATTGGAGGAGAACAAAAGGGGACAAAAGCAGAACGTGCAGAATCCCAAAAGTCGAGCAAAGCAAGAATGAGAAGAGCACAGAAAAGCAGGAAAACAAATCCGAAGACATGCCAGCAGGAGAACTAAACACCACCGTAGAACTCTCGAAGGATACCAAAAGGATTTTGGATCATGCCCATAGCCTGCTGCTCGCGAGGTGTCGTAATTGGAGGGAGGTAATTGACGTTGTCCGGGTTTTGCAAGTCATCTTGTCGGGCGACAGCCAATGCCCAGAAATCATCATGCTCGATAAGGGCAAGATGTTGCATACCGTTCCCTGAACCATCTGACAGTTCCATAAATGGACCACGTCGAGACCATATTCGACCATTATAACCGGGAAGATCCCAAGGGCGATCGGTGTCGACATATGCTCTGGCGTATGTTCTGAGGACTTGGAGCTCACAGGCCATAGCAATATCAACCTGAATTCCCAAGATTCGCGCGAGAATGCGCTTGTACTCGTCTTCCTCTCCTGGTGCGGCTGGTGAATCAGGGTTGGTTCGACGAGAACGTCGGACGTGAGGCATTCGGGGGTTGGGCTTTGATGGCTTCTTTGCTCCAGATCTGGGTGCGGATTGTCGAATGCGAGCACTCTGGCGTTGCTTCTTGGTAGGGGACTCTTCTTCAAGGCTGTCACTATCCTCATCGGCAGCAGGGGGGGCAACATTTGGGGTGCGAGTAGTGCTGGTGTGGCCAGTACTTTGACGAGCTCGCTTCTTTGAAGGTGGCGAAAGGACCGGCTTCGTATCTTCGTCTGAGCTCTGAGGACCCTCCTCTGCGTCATCTGCAGGTGGAGCAGGCGAAAGAACACCATCGGCTGCCATCTTCATCTTGCGGCGCTTCAACTCTTCTCGGCCGATTCGGTTCTGCTCATCGCGTTGCGCGTTGACCTTCTTGTTATTCTCTTTTTGCTATAATACTGTTTTAGTAAATTCCAATATTGGTCAAGTAAAGTACCCTTACCCTAATAGTAGCAAGAGGAGCGTCCACCAATCTCTCAATGTGGCCCTGGGGGTCCAGAATATTCTTCACAGTAGCCTTGCTTCTCTAAATTATGGAAATATATTAGCACACTGTTATTCTTTTGTCTGGGGTAATGGCCAAGGGTCAAAACTTACGCGAAGAGCAGCCTCAATTGCGGCGAATCGCTCCTCAAAATTACCATGCCGGGTGGCATCCTCGTGGGCGAACTTGAAGAATGGGGGCAGAAGTCTAGCGCCAAAAGCTGCTCCTCTGTTGATCAGTGCGTCCTAAATCATGCAGTCAGAAAAATAGTTTTTGGGTTAATTTTCAGGTGATACTTACTAACAGTTCCCAAGCACGCTCCTCAATATGCGCCGCTGGCCAGTGCCCACGCTCAATTGCCTTTAGTGCCTGGCTAGGCTTAGTATTGTTATTAGCTGGGTGGTCATCTACGCCCTCTGGTCCTTCATGAACCATAGCATCGAACAGACGTCTTGCATATTCTGGTAGATCGTCGTCGGACGGGACTACCATTCCACTTCTGTTGCTATCTGTGCCTCTAAGAAGATCTGCAGCACGCTTCTCCTTCGCCGCCTTCATATCAGCAATGGAATCATAGTTTCCACCCCAGACGGCTTTCTCGCCCTGCTTCTTGGCCGATTTGGGAGTCTTTCTGGCTGTTCCTGGGGCCTTTGGGGTCTTGCGAGGGTACTTTCCGCCCGTGTGAGGATGACGGGGGGTTTGTTTCTTCATAGGGCTTGGTTTATACTCCGACTCGGACTCCTGGTTGGCGATATGGTCATTGTCTCCTTCCGATTCCTCGTCGTCCTCATGCTGTTCCTCGAGGTAATTTTCGGGATGACCCATTCCATGAGAGTTTCCAATCTGTTGCGTATAGTTTGTTTCAGGAGGAAACATTGGAACTGCAGCTGGACCATAATCCAGAGGGATACGACCAGCTCGATGCATTCCAGGAGCACCATCACCATTAAAGCGTGGACGGGCGGGGTTTGGGTTGAATGCATGGCCATACATATCTCCACTGCCAAAACGGTGGGTAGATGAAGAACTGTATGTTGACGAGTTGTGCATACTAGGGCTAAGTAACGCACTAGGTTGGATATATCGTTGATGATATGGCGAAAAGATCGGTTGCTGTGGAAATTGCTGTTGTGGATATTGTGGTTGACGCCCGACCATACCACCCATGGTAGGGTCCAAGGTGTACTGAGGGGAATTTCTGGGTGGAATCATGAGACCATGGTCACCAATATCGTAATGTCCTCCCTGATTTGGGTTTCCGGAATGAACATCATTTTGATCATGGTTTTGATCATCACGATTGTGTGGGCTCGACATCTCCTTTGTTATTAGTTGTTTTTTCTCACTTTTCGGGAAATGAAACTGAATATGATGTGTATCCAGCGATGAAAAAACTTACCGTCTTATTTTCAGAGAATATCTTTCGTAAAAGCTAGTTAATATTAGCAAGTAACTCTCAAAGTTGGAAAACGAAGATGTGCGAGTTATACTTACAGGGACTTGAAGAACGACTGATTCGCTCACAAATTAACACCAATCGAAACCTATCAAGAAGTTAATAAGTAACCCTTCAAGTTGGAAAAACAAAATTGATTGACATGTACTTGCGATAATTTTGGACTGTTAAAATATACTCTATGGAAAAGAGTAATCTCAACACCGTCCAAATTTAGCAAGTAACCGCCAGAGTTGAAAAAACGAAATTGATTCAACTATACTTACGATGTGTCCAAGTTCGAAAGAATTACACCACGGAAAAAGTGTGATCTAAACATAGTTCACAATTAGCAAGTATTCCTCAAAGTTGCAAAAACGGAATTAATTTAGTCGTACTTACGGCAATACCGAAATCAGAAACCTGCTTTGGCGAAATTTGGATGTCTAGTAAACTATTTCAAGTTTAGCAAATAATCCTCAAGGTAGGAAAAACAGAATTAATCAGACTGTACTTGCGACCAAATCAGATTCGCGGAGGAAAATAAATTGTCCAAACCTATTGCAAATTTAGTAAGTAACCCTCAGAGTTGGAAAAACGAAGTTATTCCAACCGTAGTTGCGATAACTTCGAAAACGTACGCTTTGATTTCCGAAAAGATTCTGGCCTGAACCTATTATGAAGTTAGATGTTAAGCAATATCAAGCTGGGAAATGAAATTAATTTGAGTGTTGATGCGACGAGATGAAACTTACCAAAAAGGAATTCACGAAGGAGTTTCGCCGAATCCTATTGTAAAATTAGTTAATACTCGGGGGAATTTGGGAAGTATAATTGGGTCGGATGTTATTCCGCTGAGAGCGAGACTTCTTATCCGAAATTTTGAGAATTGCAGTATAGTAAAATACTGCAAGTAATCAAATTTTTGAAATGAAGCGGGAAAATGGATAAGGTTGATTGTTGATGCGGCATGTGTGCTACTTACTTAGCGAAGAGCAATCTAAGTCTACAGTCAGCAAAGGTTCGTTCAGGAATGAAAAGACAAAAAACAGTGTTGTTTCCAAGATTATGATTGAGGAATACCATTGAAGAAGTATTACCGAGAAGAATGTAGAGCTAACTTACAAAAACTCGAAACTTCCAATCGTCTGAGCTGCCCACGATGTTAGTTGATCTCCCTCCTGCCGTAACTGAACAAAGTTTCTTGGGGTACGATGATCGCAACACTCACAAGTAGAACAGACGGTTTGATAATCTGAGTAAAAATATCATGGTTAGCTTATGTTCCAAGGTTGGAGGAGGAAGAAAAAGGAATGAAGGGCTTCATAGCGCGTGGGAGATGAGATGATGTAGAATTATGAAGGCAGAATAAAAATGAATGGTGTCTTGAGAAAGTGGGATATTGTAAAGAGAAAGGTTGAAGAAGGGAGGTATGGGAATTATCTTTGGTGGTTTGGGAGATAGTAAAGAGTGATGGCAAAGAGTGATAGTAAAGAGTGATGGTAAAGAGTGATGTTGAATAAGTGGGTAAAGGAAATGATGTTGTGATGAAGGAAATTCTTGGGAGAGGAATATGTGTCAAGGGAGGATGACTTAGGAATGTAATAAAGGGCAATCCACATAATCAAATAGTGTGAAGAAGAGAAGGAGAATGAAGGATATGGTTAAATAAGGTATGCCCAAGTGCAAAGGCAAAAGAAGAGATTAGGATTTGAGAAGGTACCAGATTCCCATGAAGGAAGATGACATGCCTTGCAAAAGATAATCTGAAAAGGGAACCTTGATGATATTGGTGATTGTGTTCAAAGAATGAATGGAGTAACTTGAGGATTGAAGAAAGACCAAAATTGATGGTAGAAGGAGGAATAGACAGGAACATACCTTGAACAACAAGACCATTCAACGTTCTCTTTGTCTCTTTGACTGATATTACCTAAGCGCAGGAAACAAAAGTGATGATTGACAATTGAATCGTTAGCTGCTTTGCTTGAAGGCCTTGCCAAATAAATAGGCCAGAACAAGCGGAGGCCAAAGGCCAGCTGTGACTCAGAGAGTGAATGGCAAGCTACTATTCACCACCACTAGGGCTTAGACCTAAAGAGCCAAGAAATAAGTTCTTGGCAAAGGTCTTCACCCAGGTGGTGTCACCATCCAGCAGTGAAGCGTTGAAAGGCCAAGGCAAATGTAGGGTAAAGGGGCTCGCTAAGGTAGCGAGGAAAACGAGAACGCCTCGAACATCAATCAACGTTGGAAGGGGTATACAAGACCACCCAACAAAAGCTGAAGGCGAGGGACGGTGTACCTGGAGATCAGATTGACAGCGGCTATGCTTTCCGGTTGCCAAGGATGACTCCGACAATGAAAGTGCGGGGTAGAGATATAGGCAAGACGACGCGAGGAAGTGGGCTTACATGCTGCATAATATTGGGTGACGACGGCTCGTAATATCCGAAGAAGTTCGAAGACTCCGGGAGAAAGAATGCCGAGGGAGAGGACACCGATCTATGACTGTCGGCTTGAATGGATAGTTAGCAAGATTCCCAACTGTAAAGATGTGAACTGAGGAACTAGAGGACATAGTGGAGATGGGGAATGCCGTGGAACAGGGAAAACTTTTGCTGAACATCGGGCAGAGGAATTGCTGATATGATATGAGGTAAAGTTGAGAAGGTATGAGGTATTGAGAAGGTTTTGGGCAGGGTGGAGAAGTTGTTCGGATGGTATATGACGCAGAGACAAGAGGGGATGCAAAATATGCCGTAAGCGCTGGGTGAGGTGGCTCGAAGAGTAGGAAAAAGGACGCAGAACAGGCTCGAGGAGTTGTAAGATGCACCTTGAAGTGTTGTAGAGATCAAGAAGGTTTGTATAAGTGTAGAAGACATGAACTTACCAGAAGGTATCCGACCAGAAGGACGCTTTGAGATAACTCGCGTAGACCTTAAATAATGTGGCGAGCAGGTTACCAGGTGGCCTGAAAGCTTAAATTGATAGCTAGAAGAATGAGAAGGAAGAGGGAGAGGGTATAAATAGGATAAAAGCTTTGGGGTTGATGTGTAAATATGGATTCGAGACTTACGAGAAGTTATTCGATAGAGGCAGGCTTTGAGACAACTCGTGGAGCCTAAATCGACGCAGCGAGCAAGTTAGCAAGTTGCCGGAAGGCTTTAAATGATAGCAAGACTGTCGAGGAGGTATAGGACGATGGTATGGAAGCGAGAAGAGCGTCGGCGTTGACTTGGAGGTTAGGAACAGGGACTTACGAGGTCGATTCGCGACCGAGGGCAGACAGGAGCGGTTCGTTGAAACCTAAAACCGCGCTATAAACAGTTAGAAGGATGACCGAGAGCATGCACTGATGGCAGGAAGGTTACTAAGCATGTAGAAGATGCTATAGAGATAGAATGGTTGGTGGAGAGGTGGGGGATAGAGACTTACAACGAAGTGTTCGTCGCGACGAGGTGTCGTTGCAAGAGCTTCGAGACTCTCGGAGGCGCGCGAACGTCTAAAACGAGCGACAGACAGTTAGAAAGCTGACCGAGAGTTTTTGCCAATGGCTAGCAGATTGTTGGGCATGGAGGCGAAGCTGCAGAGGTGGGAGGAGAACCGTCGAGGTGGGGGAACTGACGGGGGATGTTGGGGGTTGAGACTTACGAGACGGCAGATTGGTTCCCGACCGAGGGGTGGGGTCCTTGCTGACTTTTACGGTGTGATAAACACTCCAGATGCCCTAAAGCAGCGCGAGAAGTTGGTCAGGAAGACGTCCAAGGGCTGGGATCAATCGTAAAGAGACAATAGACGCAAACTTACAAGGAAATATCGCTTCTTACACCCTGAAACCGGCGTGAAAAGACGAAAGAAGCTCGTAGAACACTGTGACAACGCGTCGAGCAAGTTAGAAAGTCTCCCAAGATTGATCCTGATCGCGAGGAAGCAGAAGATGTAGGATTTAGAGGGTATAGAGTGTATCTTGATGACTTTCTGGTATGAAAACGCGCTCAGGGACTATTGCAGAGGCCGGAGAATGCCAAAACACCTCGCAGAAAGCCGCGAGGGCACGCCAAACAAAACAAAAAGTATCTCAAGGATTTGCATTGTGAACTAGGAGGTATGGCATGCAGACATACGAGTGTGGAGGATGGTTGTGACGAAGTGCTCGATGTGGAAGAGGCTCGACGATGGGTTGAGAGGGCTTCGAGGATCTAAAAAGGACTTACAGAACCTTGAATAGAGCGGAGAACCAGTTAGCGAGCTATCCAAGGGCTCAGATTGATAGAAGAAGCAGATACAAGATGCCCCTCAATCCAGGAGATCTGCGAAGAGGGAGAATAGAGGCGTCGATGGATGGCAGTTGAAGCTTACCGCGATATGGAGATCGCGACCAGCTTCTACAACCCGCCGAGACGACCAGGAAACACTATAAGGGCAAAGAAAAGATGACATAGACTTACAATTAAGTAGAACCCCCTTGATGAGGAGTTTGGGCTTCACGCCCGAGAAAGCTTCGCGGGGAGTGCCCACGAGGGAGCAGCAACGTTTGCAAAACTCGCTAAGGGAGAAGTAGAGAACCAAATGTGAACTGGATTCTTATTTCGGTGAACAGAGTAGGGTTCGTAAGAAGGGGATCGCTGTAAGAGCGTCTCAAAACGATAGTTCTGGTGTACAGGAGGGGTGACTGTGGTGGTGTTGTGTTTGGGAATTGCAGTCGTGAATTATGTATCGAGCATAAGGCCAAAATCATAAGGCAAAATGTGCAGACAATGAACTATGTCCTAATCGGAGTCTATACCCCTGTAACTCCGTATCAGGCTGTGGTGGAAAAGCTCCGGTAATTAGGGCTGGCATAGGCGAGGCTGCGTTGTAATGGGAATAGCTTCTTGTCTTGGTATAAACACCATAAGAAACTACTTGAACAGCCTCTCAGGGGTAGCGAGAACAATTAAAAACGGCAAAGAGCATATGCGAAAGCTTATCCAAAGAGCTGCTGGTCTTGAAAGCTAAGTAAGTCTCAAAATTATTACCTTATGAGGGTTGGGAGAGCGATTCTGATCATTTGAACCCCCTAACAAAAGAAGCTTACAGTCAGGGCAAGCGAAAGTCAATTGGAAAAACGCTTACTCACAGTTTACAGAGAGCCAGGCACTCCCTACGAAGGCAACTGCAGACAGGTTCAAGCGACACACACTCAATTACGCTGGGAAACAAGAAAGGAGGAAGAGCGAGCAAGCGAAGGAGCTACAGGAATTGCCAGGACTGAGAGGGAAATACAGCAGGACTTTGCAGATGATTGCCTACTCATAGGAACTCATCTGCGGGCTCTCTGTGCTTTTCAAGGTTCAACTACGTTGAGAAACAAGAGACTAAGTGCTAGGAGGCAAAACGGGAGCTGTGGGAATAACTGACAGAGAATGGGCGAGACAACCGTACTCTACAGGTTGCTGGCTAGTTCCTCCTAGGAACTCATCTCAAGGCGCAATTATGTTGAGAAGCAAGGGACTAACTGCTAGGAGGCAAAGCAGGAGCTGTGGGAATGTTTGACGGAGAATGGGCAAGATAACAGTACTACTCTACATGTTACTGGACGATTACACTCAGAGGCACATTTCCAAAAAAGTAACACTTCACTGGCTCGTTAAGTGGAACAAAATCTATTTTCTGGAGGGACAAGATAGGAGTATTGGAAGGGAAGCCTAGGAGGAGCAGCAACTACTGAGAGAAGGCAAGGGAGAGACAGCAGTACAGTTACTCCCGGTTCTGCAAAGACTGGCAGCGAGGGCCGCACTTTCCTACTTTACCAGAAGGTGCCTTCTTATTGAGTAACAGCACTTAAATACAGGGCAGGAACAGCTGGAAGCAACCTCAGAAGCAGCAGTGGGAACTACAAGAGCAGGGGCCAGACTGCAGTACACCTACTACCAGCGACTCTTCTCAAAGATCTCCTCTGCAAACACTGGCGACACTTACTAATTCTGCCAGAGCACGCCTTACCATGTTGGCAGATAAGAAAAAGCGATCGGGAAGCCAATTCAAGGCAGCTCAAGGCAGCTGAAGTCACTGAGAAACACAGTAGGGACATGGGTCATGTCACAGGTGATACCTTTTTACCAGACGCTCATCTACAAACACGAGGTTCGTGCCTTCTTGTCTTAACTAGAGAACCCTCAGTGTGCTAATAGACAAGACTAGAAAGCAGGCTCAGAAGACGCGGAAGTAACTAGCCAGAGAACTAGCAGCATTTCGCAGATTCCAGTTGACTATCCAGCACAAAGATAAACCACCTACTTCTAGCTATTCGCTGGGAATCATCATAGAGCTTTTCAGTAGCTGCGTCGGTCAAGAACAACTCGGAAGACACTCAAGGCAAAGTACAAGTTCCCCAAAAGCAAAGGAATCACTCCAAGGATAAAGGGATATGCTAACAAACTGTGGAACATTACAGCACCCCAAAGATCTAGCTTCAACTTTTCACAATTGCGAGACAACTTCAAACCCCTCTCCTAATCGGTTATCCCTTGTGTAAAAAACCACCCCTTTCTCAGCCGAATACAAACACGACAACAGCAAGTTGAGAGATGGATTTGGAAGAAGAGTTGAAAACAGCAGGAAGGGAGAGGACATGCGTATTCTGAAATTCACAGAGGCCTGGAGTTCCATCCTAAGTTTTGTCTCTCGGAGTTCTTGACTCATTGAATCAATTAGTCTACAAGAGCAGCATACATCTATTATGTTGGGCTACAAGAAAAATAGCACAAGGCGGTGGGACAACGAACAAATTCATGAGCGAAGAGTACAAAGCTGGAGGCAGGATGTCATGGCAACACAACAGCTGGGAAGAGTATTGAAAAGTATCAGAGGCCAATCATACATACTGGAGAGATTGAAAGCGCATGAACAGCTTTGAACATCTACTCAGGAATACATAAGGGGATCTCATATAGAGAAGGAGATGAATGGTAGTAACAAAGCATTTGGAACAACCACAAAACAAAGTGGTGATTTGTTAACAACTTGCAGGCCAACCCCCCTTTGCCCCTGATGTTTAGGTTTTGTATAAGGTTGAGAAGATTGCAGTTCCAGTTACAAAAAGATACGCGAATGGGATAAGAGGCACAAGCGAGGGGAACAGGGATAGCAGCTTATTTTTACAAGGGCAAGTGTGCCAGGTATCAAGTATCCCTGAGAGGGAGAACAAAATCATGCTGACAGTTTTCAGGTGGCCACTGGCTGTTTCCAGAGACCTACCCCATGAACCCACCAACCGAACTCCATACGAATAAATACAATGGTACTGTGGAAGCCAATGGTAGCGAGAATTTTGTGCAGGAAGTTTTGAGGGGCAGACAAGACAAAATTTCAAGCAAGCGATTTGCAGAACGCCAATCCCCCCAAGCTGCCTGTTTCCCTCCTATCCCACCAAAACCCAATCTGCGAGTCCGAATATATTACACAAAACGAGATTCAAAGACTCGGAACGTCAAAATTTCATACATTGAGCAGGCATTGGGAACAAAAGGACATGAATACACCATAAAGTCAAAAGGCAGATGGCAGATGCGTAGGGATGGAAGGGTGGAAGGGAGAACAGTTCAATTGCCAGGATTTGAGACTCAATTCTTGAAACGGCAGGCAGTAAAACATTCCACAAATAATGAAGCTGGGGCTAATAGGTCAAGAATAGAGTTGTACAAGCGTTGTATTTGCAGATGCAATCCCATTTTCGAAACTGCGCTTAGGAAGTCATATCGTCACTTTCTATACATCCTTGAAGTCAAGATAAAACGAACTGGAACATAAGAAAGAATTCGCAGTTCTCGGGGCTACAATATCGGCCGCTTCTGACCTGCGTACTTTCCATGTTTATCGCGGCAATGGCGTGGAAGGAGGAGCAGTGGGACAATCCAGAATGATAGCATGTTGACAATGCCATACTGGTGGACAGAGAGGTGCGGCTAAGCATTGCATCTTTTCAACCAAAATGTTCATTCCGAAGATCGGTCATTGGCATTCGGACATTATTCCTATTCTAGAGAGGGGTCAATCTGACCCCCAGAAGTTTAAATCATAGTGAGAGGAAACTCGAGATAATCCCTAGTTGGACTCACCATGTGCCACAATCATACCATGGCGTGGTAAGTACAAACCAACGCCTGCGATTTGATTCTAAACGTTTCCAGACAAACCAACAATATGGACTATCTGCTCTCTCAAAGGTTAGGATTGTTGAAAATTATAGCATTCCAATTGGGACCAAGAAGAGACGAAAATTGCACTTACAAGTTGTGTGCGGGAATCCGTGGGATGGTAAATTGGACTCGGCACGCCGCAGCGTGATTTGAGTTACACATTTGAGGGCAAAGATTTGCATAAATCCAAATGACAAACCTTTAATGCTGTGTTTTCTTCAACAAAGTCTCACTACATCCTCATAATCCCATGTTAGAATTGCTTCTCACACCATGAGTTTTGGTATATAACTTCCTATATCAAGTTAGTCAAGCCTGATTCAGACCAAGCTCATCTAGTAATCAAATAAATAAATCATATCCGCAAAGCCGTTGGGGCATTGGTCTGAAGAAAGCTGGTGGAGACATCGTCAGTGATATTCTTTCTCAGTCGTTTGTGAGTACTCACATCCATCACTCTGTATATATTCCAGTGAATGTTCCAGCTGAATTCTCGGTGTGAATTTCGTGACAAATCTGATGAAATGCGACCTCATGGTGAATTCGTAGAGTGGCTTATTGATTTATCATGCCTGTCCTAAGAGAGGTGAACTGACAGAAGAACAACGCTTTCGTGACCCCTTTGGCCCTTTGTTTCTCTTAGGTAGCGATTTGGTATACTTACCATCGGATGTTGAATTGCAACTCGTCTTATGTCGCTTCTTTTTTTCTGAAACAGAAAAGTTAAAATTTCTGGTTATGTGCTTCAAAAATTCTGATTCCAGTGAACTTCATGGATTTTGCGGCGGGACGAAGCCCACGAACGAATACTTCCATTCTTCATAAGCCCCGTTTTGAGGCTTGGACGATGTTCCTGTTAATTTGAGTGGCCCTCCCCAAAATTTCATTATAATGTGTATGGACTTCCAACGTGGGACAGCTGGGAGAACTAATGACTTTCATATGTATCATGGGTTTGACTGAAGCCTGAATGAGCATTGGCGAGATGAACACAATAGAAGTTTGAGAACCCCACTGTCCGGGAATTTGATTCGTCGTTTGCAGGCAAACTTTTGATTTGCTTTGCCGTTCATATGCTGTTCGTGTTTTTGAAAATAAAGCAGCCCTCCAGACCTATTTAACCAAGGCTGACTGCTTCGTAATTCCTTGTTTTGTCGCTTCCACGGAAAAGATACTTTTGAGTATGAACAGAAGTATAAAAGTTAGGAAAGTTTGGAATGACATACCTTGCTCTCCAAAGTTTCGCCAAAAGGCTCAAAAGCCATTTCCAAATATTTATGGCTAAGGGATAGGAGGAACCTGTACTCAAACGATCCATATTTCTCCGTCAGACTCTTGTCCAAGCTCTTCATCAATTTGCCAGTCTCGTAAATATTTCTCATTATTCCACCCGCTTCCTGCAGGTAGCAAGTCCCTATAGTTTGATGGAGCCTAGAGCCCACGCCTTTTATTTTGGTCACGTGGTTGACACTCAATGGGATGTCAGGCGAGCAGGATCAACTTAATAGCTTGCCTCGTCCTTCGTGTTTTCGTGGAAGAATGGCTGTCGATTCCGAAAGAAAAATTGCGAGACCCAGAGTTTCCAAGGAAGTTATGACGTGGAATGGGGTTTCGGGTTCCCAAGGTCACAAGTGATCCTCCTTAGTTCCAATTGAGTCGAGAAGTATTTCGAAATTGGAAAATGATCTGATATTGAACGCTTCCTGGATACTAAAAGAAAGGGATGTTCTGGATCTCTTGAACCAAGGCTTGCTTATATAAGTTAGTTAGCCGTCATGAACAGTTTTGGGTGTGGAAAATTTCCGGCTGAGAGAAATAGCACTTACTACCCGGACCTTGAGCAAAGTAGTCCCTCGCATCTTGCAAGTTGGTCCTCTGTATTAATTGCCCTCTATCTCTTTTACCGTTTCCTCCTAACCAAAATGAGGCTCAAGCCTCGCAGTCGTCACCGACAATCCTGATTTCAAGGTTACGTCGCACGAGGTATGCTGCCAAACGGACGAAATCCCGAAGAAAGAATTCTGAGCAAATCAGTATGCAAGGTGCTCCTCAAAAATATCCTGCGAGGATAATTCTGCATCTTGGATCCGCGGGGGGTGGTAAAGATGATCCATTTCCAATTGAAAGAGCGTACCTGACAGCCCTCGAAGCATGTTCGCCAATTTAGACTCTCGAGTTCTTGGGGTCCAAGTGGAGAAAAATATGATGCTGACCCCCAAAGAAAGTCCAAATCGATGGCATGATAAGCTGATGAGATTTCTATCGACTGTGTTCTCATGAGTTTGGGAGTGTCATATCCATGAATGGTCGGAACTCATAGGAGTGGGGTGTCAACGGGAGCCAATCCCCCCCCCACCTCAAGTCTCTTGTCCCTTCCAATTTAAAGATGAGATTTATATGCTCGGAGCCAAGTTGGATTTGGAAAGATGTGTCCGCCACCAAACTGGGACAAATTGAATCTAAGTGGAATTGCAGGCATAATTGATTGCGAGTCTTGCGGACATATTTTGTGGGCAGTGTGAAGATTTCCGTCGTGTTTCTGTCCTGGGAAGTCAGCCTAGATCCGTAAGGAGCAGTGCAGAGATTTGGAGAGGAAAACATACACCAGATAACAGCCACGCAATGCTCCTGAGATGCCGAGATCAGCCATTTGAGAGGTAGTCGTGATGTGGATAATGATGGTTTTCATGAGACTAGGATCCCGTATCTTGCTGTTGCTGGATGCATTTCCATCGGACGAGGGCCAAAGTGAATTCTCGGGGTTGCAGATCGAAGGTAGCATCTCAAGAGTTGAGACACCAGGATACCTAGGTATTGAGCACCAGGTGGCGTAGGCCCAACTGGCTCGCGGACACGATCATTCTCTTCCATCGAAAGCCTGTGTGGTTCTCGTTCCTCCGAATTTTGTGACCACTCTAAGAGGCCTGATGGCGAAGTAAAGGCGTATATTCTATTCTAGAGCTTGCGGACGCGGCAGAGGTAGTTTGAGGCAGGTATAGATGGGTCGAACGTCGATCTTCAGCGACGATAATGGTGGAATTGATAGTTCGAGGGGTTTAATTCGTCTCTCGAGGTTGCGATATATGCCTGGTTGGTAGCAGAATGCTTATTTGGCACCATTCGTGGGGGACAATGCTCTCTTCTTTTTTTCGGTGGTTGCTTGCAGATTTTCGGAGGTTGGAGGCATGGACTGGTGCCTCGCCGCTGAAACTCGTGCCTAAACAAAGGAAGGAGATTGAATTTGTGAGGTTAAACCAAAGCTGAGATTAGATCGTTCACGTAGTCCGGAGAATGCTCTTTCTAGTTCGGACAATGCTGCAAGGGAAGTGCTAGCTTGGGATGCTGCTTGGCAAGTGTAGAATGGTATAGTGAAATCATTTCCCACAGGAGCGTGGTTAGGAAACATCCATAAATCCTGAAAGAAGAGGCGTGGTACATGTTTAATGGGATTCTAGCGTTGAGGAAGGGGACTGGTGCAAAGTAGGAAGACCT
Source organism: Hymenoscyphus salicellus (assembly GCA_001414355.1). Lineage (NCBI taxonomy): Eukaryota > Fungi > Ascomycota > Leotiomycetes > Helotiales > Helotiaceae > Hymenoscyphus > Hymenoscyphus salicellus. The sequence goes on from LLCD01000183.1 coordinate 24,275, forward strand.
GCCAAAATTAGAGGTGGATGGCAATTTTATTTATCTAGTCCTCCTTCAATTCAACGCTTGGAGGGCCTTTTGAGGCAACTCCTTCATGAAAACTAGACGAGATGTGCCAACAAGAACCCCTAGTTAACTTCGGAATCGAGTGGAGTCTGAACAGAAATTGTAGAAGGCTCACTAGAAAGACTGTCGTAACCCAATGACCGGAAACTGTCCCTGGTTTGGTTTCCAGACAACTCATTGCAATATTTATAGCTGCGGACTACCCAAATAGCTCTGTAGAGCCAGCTTGCCTGCCAATTACTTTCTACTTCAATCAAACGCTATACTTTGTTAACTAAATTAAGTGTTCTAGCCTGTGAGGGTATTACTATTTAGAGAATCTTACTCGTATCAGTACTTGTAGATCATTCCACAGTTTATTTAGTTTAGTTATTTCTCTACATACTCTTGAAAAATGTAATTTAAGAGCTTAACTTACTAGATATACTCCTTAATAAGTTAAAATATAAACCTGATTGGTCAAGTCAGCCGTTGGCGAACAACGCATACCAGTACTTTGAGAATTGAACAGATAAATTGTGATTAATTTCATTGACTGTGACTGTGTAAG
>LLCD01000184.1:0-24833 GCA_001414355.1 Hymenoscyphus salicellus
CCCCTCCGTGACATTTGCGCTTGAGAGGAGATGTCCAACCACAGTGATGGTCTCGGTAAGGGCAACGCGGCAGTAGTTTTCCATGTCCAGCAAGCTTTCTTCGTCGTCGTCGTCTGAAAGGCAATTTTGGCATTTGCAACTGCCTCTTATTAAAGCAATCTGACTCTGATACTGGGTAATCGAAGTTTCCAAATTTGAATTTGCCGCTCTTTCCATGGAATTTGTTAAACTGGCAAGCTCTGGAAACCAGTGGACAATATTGTGAATAAATCCTTTGCCATGAGACGCGTCAATATAGCTTGACCAACCACGCAATATATCGTCAGGTATGATATCAGTGTTATCAGCGCGAGAAAAAGCACTGAAAATCCTTGCAGCACAGCCAATGGCAGAGCCCAGCGCAAGGTTCTGGGTCGATAAAAGGTCGCGGAAATCGATACCAAACGTGGAATCAAAAACAGATTCCCATTTGAGGCGGCAGCTCACTACCGTTCTTTCATGGGGACTGTTGATAATAGCATCCGTAGCAGATTGCAAATGGTATGTTTGTCCTGTACAATAAATTTCGGTGGACTGATGGGCATCATTCGCATCTCCAGCAAACATAATCAAGATTTGGCTAGGTTCGTTTGTAGTATAGTTCGCCCATCTTGTAGTTCCTGTGTTGTCGATGACTTTTACTCGCAGGTCAAAAAGCCAGTCACAAACAGCAGCAAGCCATCCGGCATCCGCACCCCCAATGATGGTCATCGAAACCATTTCCTTTCGAGACACACTTCCTATTCCTTTCAGGGCATTTGAAATAGACTTGGGTGTTGCAATACCAGTGCGAACTCCAGTTTCAAACTGCTGGTGCTGAATGTCAAGACGCATTAGGGAATCTGCTAGAACGGGGAACTCCGTGGTCGATAGTACACCCGCAAAAGCATGCAGGAGAGCCTTCCATTCGAGGATCGACGGGGTCAATTCGATAGGAGCCTGAAAAGTCTTAACAAGTTCTGAGATGATCATTGCTGCAATGTCTTCATGGTAGCATTCAGAGAGCATGCCACAAAGTCCTATACAAGTGATGCCTTGTGTGGTTGTTGACAGTTCCCGTGCAACATGTTTCGTGCCAAAGCCGAACCAAAGAGCATCTCCTAGGCTTTTCAAACAGGCTAGGTTGGATATAGCCCCCAAGACATTGTTCGAACCACTATTCGAGAGAGCAAATTGCCCGCACACTGCCCGCGCTACCTCAGTGGTATAAGGATCGACTCGAGCGGCTGATAGGCGAGCGAGGACAGCAATAGACCAGGAGAGGCTGCCTGCTGCCAGCACTGTCCAATCAATTGTCCCTGTTTGCTGGAAGTTATTCGAGCTAGTAATAAGACTCGTATGAGGGGGTTTCTCCGGTGGTGAAGACATTCTGATCTGTCATATATAAAAGTTAAAGTGTGTGCGCAGCGAAGAGATCAGTTGGGTCTACATCCATACCTGGTGGATTTCACGTTCTACAGTTATAGTAATAGTTTCCTGATTATTGCTAGGACGAGATTCTTGAAATATAGAGCGCGAATAAAGTTTCTATAGGAATGAAGGAAGGTAAAGGAATGAGTAAGGCTCTGGATATCTTTAGCGCTCAGAGCTTACTAAGCTTTATAAACAGCCTGAACGGGGCGCGGTATTGGGGGCTTAGTCAAGGGCTAGTCAGCTTCGGAGGATTTAATGTCTTAGCACCACCTATATAACTTAGGTAGCTACCTTCATCTCTATTCCTCTAATTAATTTAGAGTACTCTAATAGCGGTAACTATCCCCTCTACTCTAATAGCCCTGTACTTATTATAAGTAATAATAAATCGTTAAATATTTCTATTCTTTCATCTAGAAGACAGAGTTGATTTTGACTCGCGGATGATATAGGAATACTATCGCATGCTACCCGAAAGGCTCTAAGCACTACTAATGGCAGAGTGGAAATTGTTTTCCAAATTAAGAAAAATTGGAGTCCAAGTGTACGATGAAAGTGAACAGAGTGTATATAGGTTTCTAAGGGGTTATAGAATTCCGCAAGAAGTCTGTAGCATTCTTGCGGATTATCAAGGTCAGATACGCTGAAAAACTTGACGTCATTGCACGGCTAAAACACTTGAGATCTGGAAACATCATAGTTCATGTGTATACCTACTATTTAGCAATAAACAATAAAGCAGGAACTAAGATTCTCCAATTTAAGTATGACCAAAAGCTCGTACTCAATATGCAAAAACCCAGCTTCCCTCAAAATGCAAGAAAAACAAACCCAACCAACATCCCAGCTCAGCTCAAATCAAAAAGTCACACCACCTTACTCACCACTAATACTGTAAGTAAAAAAACACCAAACCAAACAAGAAGGTTACATGAAGAAACTCAAGTGTTACCAACTCTAACTCCCCATAAGCAAAAAAACCCCGAGGAATGGGCGAAGACATAAATACAACCTTAAAACTTTAACCAACATCTCGAAAAAGATATATTCTATCTATATATTTCTAACATAATATAAAGTATAAGCTTAGATTATGTCAAGAAAGTAAGCGAGGTATATTAACAAGCAAGAAGTCTCGAGGTTGGGGCGAAGACAACGTCATACGAAATATGCCATATGCTGCAAATAATTCTAATAAGATAACCATGAAAGGGCAGGGAAAAGAAATTCTTAAAGAAGAAAGCGGACAACCCCTCCATGGAGAAAAATTCCGACCTACAACCAACCCCTCTCTAAACGCCAGGAATGCGCGAGGTGCTACAAATTTTTATCCTCAGAGACCTCAATTTGGAAAAAAAGCTGGATCCCAACTTCTTAAGAAAGATTCAACCTATGACTAACCCCAACACTAAACGCCCGGAATGAACCAACCATAAGCAACAAAACCTTCCTACAAAAGAAATATTGGAAAAATTCCGAGTCCCAACAGCCTTGATGTAATAACCAACCCCCTTACAGGCGCCAGGAATTCGCGACGTGCTACAAATGTCTTTGCTCAAAGAGATATCTTCTCACAATTTCAAATTGGGAAAAACTTTGGAGATGGTTGGAGATTTGATTTCACAAAGAACATCCAACCTATATCCAACCTCATATCCAGGCACCAGGAATGCGCGACATGCTACAAGCCCTCGTCCTCAAAGAAGAATCATTTCGCAGCAAGCTGGATAAAGGTCACCTCCAACCTTATCGAAGGAAATCGAGTTATATCCAACAATCTAGAAAAGATGGGTCCACTGACAAGGAATATGCGATATCATACAAACCAACAAACACCAACATCTTATCAAAGAGCTACCAACAGCTACCAACACAACCCCTTAAAGACTTGTAACTAAAGCCCAACACAACATTACCCCATCAAGGAATGACAAACTGCAACAAAAAACACTCCCATCTCTAAAAGGTAAATTAAATCACAAGCAAAGAATGACGCAACATTATCGCGAAGTGCAACATAATTTTACATTCCATCTCCCCTCAAAGACTTTCAAGTTGGAATGAGGTTATCAAAAGTTGGTTCTTTATACCAAAGAATTTTGGAAGTGTTGCAACAATGTTGGATGCAAAAGAAAGGTATTTGTGATAAGCCAACATATATGAGATGTGGTTTAAGGTTAAATCCCAAACAAACATGTCATACCTTCGAATAAAGAATTTTTGGGGAGGTGAGAACAGGAGATTGAAAGAAAGTGGAAAAGGCAAGAGGAATTTAGTGAGTCTGTTGCGATGAAAGGACTTTGTTAACTTGCTGTTAGTGGTGAGCGGGTTTAATCGGGAGTGTATATTGAGTTCCTCGATTGAACTCGTCCGCTATCAGCGCGAATTGGTCTCGAGGGTTGTCTCGTGAGGAGCTTTGCTGTTTTAGCTTTCTAGAAGAAGCCATTATCCTGGACCTTCTGGGTCAATGGATTACCCATCTAGAAAATCAGAACAGCCAGAGCTCACTGCCGCGTTTTTCTGTCCCCCCACGAGCCTCCATCACCCCAAAGGATCGAAAATTTAGAAGGGAGATGAGATGAAATCCAATCTCACTCTCCATCAACCGGCGGAGAAACCAAATCCGTCTCTGATCTTCATCTAGAGAGGTGTGTGATGGAAGTGATGCTAGGGAAAAAACGGCATCTAACCATGCAAATTTCTCCAAATTGCCGATCGATAGAGTTGCATGAGACCAGGGGACTATGAGCTGCAGCACAGCTCCCCACCCAAATTAGGAACCTTCTCCAAACTGAACCAAAGACCCCAAAAGAGGTGCACAGGAACAATGCTTCCTTGAGGGGGCGAGAGGGATGTGGTCATTTCCAATGCGACCAACCTTGGGTTAATACAAATCCAACGTTCCACGCCCTGGTTGCATTGGGCATCAACATTATTACATCGGAACTTTTTGACAATGCTGTTGAGACCAAACTTCCCGAGACGTATTGACACCATTGGGTATCGTTCAGAGCTGTCAGACATGAGCCCCAAATTTCCCCACAGTTTTCTTTCCCCAGAAAGTACGCGCTTTGGAGGGATAGGTTGGATGACAACTGGCGCTGACCAGTCATGGTCTAGAAGCATCAGGTGATTTAGCATCGACAATATTGAAGATAATGCTTGGAATGCGGACGGGTGGATTACCACCCCCCCCCTTTCTGATGCGATATCGCTTCATCCATCCTGGGAACCCTGCCTTTGGGAAACTTCAATTGACCAATTCAATTTCTCAGCCTTGCTGGAATTCTCGTGATCGGAGATTAGGGGAATATTATCCAGACGAATAGTTCACTTCCCTCAATGACATGAGCTCCTGGACCTCCACTTCCAAACACATATTCGTGAACCCCAAACTCAATGGGCTTTAAGCGCCAGGAACATGGAACTTGTCTTATGTACGCATAATATTATCACACCCACAACAGCGCGTGCTGATGTTGAAGAAAATTGATAGGCGCCGAATGGGAGAGTAGAAGTCGTCTTCTCAACGCTGATTGGCCCTGGCCAAGAGGGGACAGCAATAGATGAGGGGATCCCGATTTTCGGGTGATGTGTTTCATCAACGGTGCGAAATGTATTATCGAAGTACCGTTAGAAACACGTGAGATTTCTTTTTTGACTCATTTTCGCCATGCTGCTCGACTGAACCGTTTCATGTTTCGGTTGTGGATGATCCAAGCTATGTTGCTTGTGCCTTGTCGAGATATCGAAAAAGTTCCGCAAAGACACCGAACAAAAGGAAAACGATGATGACGACCGGTGCCGAAAGAAGGATTTGTGGCGGCTATATGCGGTGATCCAACAGAGCGGGAGTTGGTTACCGTTTATGGAAGTTGGATAGGAAAGGTGTGTTGCAATATGTTGGTCCCGTTCCGCTGAGTTGGTCGATGTGAGGGGGGGAAGTGATAATACTTTGTAAAGTTAAGATGATTGATGTAACATCAATCTAAAAGCTACTCTCCCGCACATCTCTAATGAGAAACAAAGAAAAGAAATCTGTCTGCCTAGAGGATAAATAGGCTTAATTCAAGGATTGCTTGTTCTATATCTCGTTGAAACCGGTCATACCGGGCGCAATTGCTTCTTGAATACATTGAACCCCACGTTCTTTTCTCGGGCCTCGGGGGAGTAGACGTCTTTGCTGTCAAAATGATGTCTGCTGACTGCTTGTTTCCTTCTGCCTCTTCAGCGACGGAGGGACGGAAGGCGGACGCGGAGACGTGATATGAGCCAGGATCGCATTGATTCCATGGTTCTCCAAAGCTGGGAGGAGGGATGAGCTTCTGCAGAGGCGCCACAGGCCGTGTCGCCGGCCGCAAATTCCAAAACGACGGAGGCTGGGGAGCAGGGCTGCAGCTGAGAAGTGGTGTTCTCGGCACGTGCGGAAAGATGATGGAATCGCCCGTCCCAATGCGAGCATTTATTGCCGTGGGGTGTGGGTGCACGAATGGAAAGACCTGGTGGTGGAAAATATGGCAGATCCCCCAAGCGCCTGCGAATCATAGAATCGCCCTCCTGCAATTTCTCTCCATTATCGTGGGAAAGAGGGAGCCAACCACAGTTGTCGCGCATTCTGAATTTATTGAACGTCCGCTTTTTCTGTGATATTGGCATGGCCGTGCGCTCACCCCATCATCCCATGCCATTATCACTTTCCATTGCATATTTTCCTGCACTCATCGCTCTCCGTCAGGCCTCAACCTTTGACCGATCCCAGCCCTAAAGCATCGACCCGCCTCCCCCGCAGAGTGAGCGAGGTGAGTCTGCAGTGTCTTGACGTGTTCAAGTGCGACGTCGACTCCAAGCCAGCCCAAAGCCTAAGCCCTCTCGAATCAGGATCTCGTACACCGACATTTGTCAGAAGTCTGCCGCTACTTCTCTTCTCTGACCGCCGGCCAATTATTCATCATCAGGCCAGCGCGCAATTGCTTTTAGACAGTGGCGGAAGGAAACATCGAGTTCGCGGGTTGAGGTTTTCGTCAGAGTTCGTGTTCTGTGTGCCGGTAGATTTTCCAAACTTTATATTCCCAGTTGGATTTTGACAAGACTACAGGCCAGTCAGTGGCCTCCAGGTCCACCGGGCGGCCAATCCTCCAGCTGCCACAGCTCTTGTAAGGTTATTCGCACGGTCATTGCCTCAGCCGCATCACGAGAATCTGGAGGATCATCAGATTGGGCCCGTTGCCACCACTCTGCGCTGGCTGTCACCCTCGCGACCTCCTTTCCATTGGCGTATTTTCCCTGCTCTTTGCTGCCCCTCTGGCATCTGCCCGGTGCTCCAGTGATCGTCCACCAAAGTTGTGCAGGCATTTTTCTCTCGGTTGTCGGTTCTGGACGAATTGCAAGGCCTTGTCGGTGCGCATTGCCCTGGCCTGGTTTTGAAGTTTGGGAGTGTGTGGTGGACAGTGCAGCTCCGGTTCTTGCGCTTGTCCATTTCCCGGCATTGTCTCCGGGGAAAAATCCGAAAAAGAACCCAGAAGTCTCTGAAGCGAGGAAGGAGGAGTCACCACAAGTCAGAACTTTGTCAGCCGCGGGAATGACGAAACAAGGAGATTTTAGGAAACATTACGCCGGAAATACGGGGGAATTAGAGTGTATATAGAGAGGATGATAGCTAATTGCTTATGCAAAGGGTTAAATGGCTAGAATTGAAGCGAAAAGTAGTTTGAGAGAGTAGGTCTAGCTATTTAGATTATAATGTAACGTAGTTCACTCTCAATACGAGAAGAGTAAGTGAGATATAGCGGGCTATAAATACCTGCCCTCAAACTGACTAGATCATTCTCGTCCTAGCACGGAAAATCCTACGCAGCCTCGATTCACTAGGGCGGCAAACCCCTCCCGCGCCTCTTTGGCTCTTGCCCACCCCAGCCAGCTCACCCACCAGCTTTTCTAGCCCCCAGGCCAACCTTTTAACGAGGCCACCGCTGCCTGCCTCCGTCAACCCATTTTTCTTCTGAGCCACTCACAACTCTGCCTTCCTTTCATCAACACCACACGCAACCAATCACTGCACCCAACAAATCAACCTTCTCGAAGGCCTCCAAAAAGGCTCTTCCTGTCGTTTACTCGCTCGATAAAGTCCATTTATCGATAGCAGCAAAGTGTCACGCCTTAGACGAACCAACAGTATCCGTCGTCGACTCGCAACCCGGCGCGTCGGTCCTCTCCTGTCACTTTTCTGTCCTACAGCCAGGTTGCCGACCGTACCTGGAGTGTCGCAGCAGCCTGTTGACCCTCTGCACGGAACACAACCAATCGACCATCCCCAAACACCTCGAAATCGTCATCTTCACCATCCGACGATCCAGTCAACGTCGCGAAAAGCTTCATCACCACGACAATTGGCTCTCAACCCAATCCCGTGATTATCGTCTGCTGCGGGAAGGATTGTTGCTGGATTTCCCAATTCACGGCGACAGCAGACTCGACAAGTCTCGCATCCCCCAAGTGAGTCGCTCCCAGCTTCCCCGGCGTACTCCCGCTGCGGAAAATTAATTCCAACGTGCGAGGCTTCAAAGAGCAAGCTATCCTGCTGGTCACGACGGAGTGGCTCGTTCGCCAACCGCAGGCGCTACGAACCAAACAGTGAACTGACTGACATATTTGACTGATCACAGACTCTCGTGTCGAGGATTTATCCTTCAACTCCTTTGTTCCAGAACCACCCGGCAATCAACGGCGCATCCAAGCTAGCCCAAGCTACCTACTTGACCTCGACCTCGACCTCGACCCCCACCACCCTCGACTCGTCGCACGTCGCGTCAAGACTTAGCACGCCAGAACATACCATCACCATCACCACCACCACCACGCCTGAAAACACATCAACACGACACAATTCGCCTTCAACCTCAATCTGGATTAACTTGGAATATCTTGCGCCACAGGTGACAGAAATAGGAACTTGAAGTGGAAGCTGATTGACAAGGTAAGCTAGTTTTGCATGACCTGTATGCATGGCCAACGCATCACACTGGTCCAAGGCAAAATTCAACGTCGGCTCATAGCTGCCCCCTCCCAATCGCTCACGCCGCCTGTTTAAGCTGCTACCCAAGTACGATAGCTAACGTTATCGATAGGATCCCTCCTCCAAAGCCGTTGATATTCTCTGGGGAAAGCCTCGCGAATTGAGTGGCTAGTGAATCTTCAGGCCCCACGACAGCTATTCAATACATTGTCTCGAATAGCTTCAGGCGCAACGCCAGTCATAATACTGCCTCACCTTCTCACGTGTAGACGAGTTCAACCCCGTTCCGCGAGCCTTGCGACTCCACTTGAACGCCTCTTTAACTACATCAGCCCGCATATGCTGTGCTGCGGTCAAACACCAGTTAACTGCCAGCACATATCGCATGCCAATTGAAGAACGGGTCCTTTACTACTCGACGTACCGCCGCCTGCAAAGTTGCGACAACAGTTCAACGCGTACTCGAGATCCACCAAGCCGAACACCACCATCACCATATCGACTTGTAACTTGGTATTCGCGTCTCGAAAATACCGCGACGTCTTTACCAAGAAGTTTTCGAGACTTTTGGGCTACGAATCAACGCGACGTATCTTTTGCGCCGCCGCGACGCGAAGTCGACCCAACACCCTACAACTACAAATTTTGAAGGGCAACAGTACAAATGATGGATTTCGCGCAATACCAACAACCGGCGCCAGCCCAACATGGGCATAACCAGCATATTCAAGCAGGATACCCAAATTCGGGCCAGCATCCAGGCGCAGGAACCACGATTACATCGCCCTCCCAGCAGCCCCTACACTCCCAACACGCAGTCCATAACCAAACCTCTCCGATTCTCTCCTCACAACCTCAGCAACCCGGACAGACTCAGGGTCATCCTATACACCAGCAACAAATGTCATATCAGCCAAATTATGGAGTCATGTCTGGCGCGCATTATGGCATGCCTGGAATTACTCCCCAGGCAGCTGCAATGGCAGCTGCAGCTGGTACATCAAGTGGAGCATACACAGGTTATCAGATCCCAGATTCCAATCTGTCACAAACCTCTCCAAAGATGACATCCTCCATTAAGAGAGAGCGTCAAGGAGCAGGGGGACCAAGATCTCCACAGCAGAACAATCAAATCAATCACCAGATCAATCAACAGCGCAGAATGAGCCAGCAAGTAGGAGGCAGCCCTGCTGTTCCAAATTCACAACCGATTATGAACCATGGCCGACCTGCAGTCCCTCCTCAATCACCTGAACTTGTTTCAGCTGTTGAGGAATCACCTCTCTATGTCAACGCAAAGCAATTCCACAGAATATTAAAGCGAAGAGTTGCTAGGCAAAGACTAGAAGAAGCACTTCGTTTAACCTCCAAGGGACGAAAACCATATCTTCATGAAAGCAGACATAACCATGCTATGAGAAGACCTAGAGGCCCAGGAGGTCGATTCTTGACGGCTGATGAAGTTGCCGAGATTGAGAGAACAAAGGGTGATGGGGGAGATGAGGGTGACAAAGTCTCTTTGGATACCCCTGCTAAAGGAATGCCAAACAATGGCGGTGGATCAGGAAACAAACGAAAAGCTACTGATGATAACCCCACACCAAGCAAGAAGGCAAAATTAAATGCAGCTCCAGTTGGTCGAAGTAGTGCAGAGGATGAGGATGAGGAGGACGATGATGCTGAAGATGATGGTTGATGTCTCCAATTTGTCTGACATCTCCCACAAAATTATGTTTCTTTTCAATTTGTGCAGTTATGAGTCACGACAGCGTTTGCTATTTTTCGGAACGGGTTTCTTTCTTTCGCGGTTTCGCGTATGGCTTTGATTCATCAAAATCTCGGCCATATTTTTAAACATGCAGGTTTTCATTGTTTAGGAAGGAGATACCAGATAGCCTGTTGGGCAGTGGAGTTTTTTTGCTTTGTTTTTGGGACGGTAGCATTGCCTTGGCACTTGAGAGGGAAACACACGACTGGAGCCGGTTGCATGCATATATGGGGGGATGGATTGGGTTGAACGGGACACTCACTTCTTCGCTTTTCTCTCTCGTTCTACTCAACAATCGCTTGCTAGAGTACTAGAATACCCCTTACTTGCATTTTCTTCCCTTTTTGCTTCGATCAAGCTGTTCTTTTCCTCATTTTGCCATTCTGTACGATTGGGCAGCCCTCGGGTTTTGCTCCATTTTTTCTTTACGATGGATGTACCTTTGGATAAGGGGAACAAGGGGGTTTTATTTATTTGAGGGATGGAGGGATGGATGGATGGGATCCTCCATGGGGCAAATGCAAAGGAAGGGGAATAGAATATTTGGCCGCATGCCCGTCACCGGATTCACACAAAAAACAGAACACAGAACAGACGAAGCCCTCTCGGAGATTTGTTTTCGCTTTTTTTTCTCTTTTCGGTAGCAGTGTGGGAGTGTGGCTTCATCACTGGAGTGGCTCCTCGATTTTTTCTTGATAGGGGGGGAATTAGGGAGGAGATGAATTCCCGAAATTAAATTTATTGGCAATGCAATTCTGAGGTGACTGTTTTTGAGGATGTGATGTGACTTGTTTTATATATGTTTTTTGTGATTGAAAGTTGTTTATATCTACCTATGCCCTTTGTTCATTGTCATCTGCTTCCCCTCGCGCCTCACTCCCACGTTAGAAGCCTCCTCGTGCGACAATTGCTTATCTACAGTTCATTTCCTTCGCAGGCCCGAGAGGCTTCAAGTCATTAAGATCTTTGGTCGCACCACTTTCCTTTTTATTTATTCTTCTTGTGCCCTTCTCTCTTGTTCGTTCAACCATCTCTCAAGTAATTCCCGAAAAGAGACTCAGGAGAAGTAGGGAAATCAAGTTTCCTGGTTTTTCTAGAGCCTTCCTTGAAGGACCTTGGACTGTATTGGCAGACGGCTTGAGGAGCCCTTTCCCTTCATGGAGGAGCACGAATCGTTTTCTACTCATTTTTCGAGAGACGGAGGAAGAGATGAGATAATTTGGGATTTGAGGGGGGGTTTCTTGACTTTGTTAGACTTGGTTAGGCGTTATATTTCTATTTCTCCTCGATGTCCTATCATCTATTATTAATCTGTTCCTTTCTGCAATGTCCCGTCGCCCTCCCATTTGCATGTCGACTGTTGTGTTTTCTATTATCCACCCTCGATGACGTCCGATTTCCCTCTCACTCTTTTCTGTCCCACCTACTTTCTGCCTACTGCTGCCGCTGTCCTGCTCTCCCGTTCCGTCTATCGTAATTTGAATTTCATTCCGCAAAAATCACCTAGGACCTTCTATAAATAGCTAGACGATGAATCATCGTTCGTACGTGATAGGTGAGGGATTTGTTTACTTAGTGTTGGATAAGCTTTTTGGATTTTGATTTGAGTTTCTGTGGGTATGCGGGTTGGGGAACTAGAGGGTTAGTGGGGAAGGTAGTTGGGTACTGGGGATGCTGGGTAGGGGAGCTAGAGACAGTGCTAAAGTAGGGGCGGGAAGATTTACGAGGGAGATTAGATTGGATTGGTGCCCCTACTTTATTTCCCAGTAGACGAATAGAATTGTGTCAAGATCATTTGGAAGAGTCAGAAAGGTATTTTCTTGATTCTTCCAAGTCCTCTGGAACTGGGAACATTATTCGAGGGCTCTCGAGTAATACGAAGGGGAGTGGTTAGAGGAAACGACTACATTCCCCGGGGTTGGGGGGGTTGTGAGTCAGCACTCTCGATGGATGGATATCCAGTAACGTTTTGAACTACCCAATGGATGTAGGTTATCCAGTGAATTGTCCAGGAAGACCTCTGGGTGGCTGGGCCCCCTTTAAGTGGACCTACCTACCTATCAATTGGGGGCTCGATTTTCATATATCCAAAACCAGTGGATTGGATTCAAATGAATAGTTCAAATTGAATAACACATGGCATTTGGATTGGATATTTAGTGGATATCCAATCTAAATCCATTCATGTTCCATCTATCGAGATCGCTGTTGTGAGTGACCTATTTGTGACATCTACTGTTTACTATTGAAAAGAGAAGGTGTTACAGACAAAATTGGGGTACACTTTGGATTATTTTGCTACTCTCGGCCTTGTGTGAATCGTGTTCTGTTTCGTGCTTCGTATGGTATTGGGTTTGATTGCATTGTTCTCAACTCGAAAATCTTCTCCCAGGCAAAAGTTTTCCTGATTGCCAACGAAAAGTCACGGAAATGAGTGTTTTCTGTTTGGCAATGTCTATACACTTTGCTGATTTGTCTTTCTGGTGTTGAGCAAGTACTGTGCAAAGGTACTTAGTCTCAACGCCTAACTTCAAACGAGAGAAACTATTTTGAAGATCTAGGGAAGAGTAAATTGGCAGCTTGAATCTACTGATATTTTTGTTATATTTTTAAATATAGTTGATGACAGGTTATCACGTTTCGATTTGGGTAGGGTCGCGAATTGTAGTGATCATCTGTCGTGTAACCTCAGAATTGCTTATTCCTAACAACACCTTCTTTTGGTGCGGCTGAGAATCACTTCTCCTGAAATCTCCAGGCAACACATACTAATCATCTCTCCCACGCTCGTACACAAAAGAATCCCGAGGACAAGAACGATCGCTCAGCCGAAGACGTCGATATAAAGCGCAACACAACATGGTGAGTTTCTTGCGCGCTCGAAACAAGATTCGAGAGCGAGGCTGACCAAAGTTTCTGCAGGCTATGCGACCGAAAGTCCGTGAGTTTGGCCTCGCGGTACTGCACAAACCTGCTCAGGGCGAGGATACTGTTGCAGAGTAAGTAGCTCCAGTTTTATGGGCCACAACGGTTTCCAGCAGATTTATAAAGGGTCTCTCACAACCGACAGCGGAACACTAGAAAATCTTCAAGAACGTTTTCTTGTGCTACACTCTCATGGCGGAGTGGAAGTTTACACTTTCCAAGAAGCACTGGGAATGTCGGGGATTTAATTTGGTGATTTCAATGACAAGGTATGCCTCCTTTCATCCAGGAGAGATTCTCATGCTGATTACCAAAGGTTGTGGAGGATATTTCGTCCTCGTTGACTGGGTCGGAACCAAGGTTGCCTATCAATGCCAACCATATGGATATGTGCAAACATAAAGACAAGGATGATGATGGGTATAGGAAGGTCTTCAACGAACTTCGATCGGTTTGCCGTCAGATAGAAAAGAAGCAGAAGGAGCGCAGGAAAGAGACAACGCAACAACAAACTAGTTGGTACTAGAATATTTGAACTTCTTGAACCTTGCTAAGTGGTATTTTTTTGCAGCGACTGATCTCGCTTTGCACAAAGAGATGCTCGACACCTTGTATTTCCAGAGATGAATTCACGACGATGAGAAATCCGAACAACAAGGTGGGATGCATGCCTCTGGATTCTCAAAAACACAAAAAATATCAACAATGGATCACCGAAGACCATGGTTTACTTTGGATACGAGGAAAACCAGGTTCTGGAAAATCCACAATAATGAAAAGAATCCAACAAGTCCTCCAGGAGGACAAATCAGATCATGTACACCTTTCATTCTTCTTCCATAAAAGAGGTACACAACTGCAACAACCCTTCATTGGAATGCTGTGAGCTACGCTACACCAACTGCTGAATACAATCCCTTCTGCCGGTTTTTATTTTGGGAAACTCTTTGAAGAGAAGAACAGGTATAGCCGAGGTCTGAAATGGGAATGGGAGGAAGCAGAGCTCCGCGAAGTTTTGGAGCAATCCTTATGTTTAGTCTCGAAGACTCCCTCTATAACGAGTTTTCTTGATGCTCTTGACGAAGCTGGAGATGGTCCCGCTCAGGATATCGTTTCATACCTTCACGAAGTCAATGACCAACTCCTTCCCCAACATAAAACGAGGATTTGCTTTTCGTGTCGCTATTGTCCTCTTACTATCATAAATGAAGGAACCAAAATATCCGTTGAGGACGAAAACCAACAGGACATCGATAATTTTGTTGTTGCTGAGCTCAAAAGATCAATCATACCACCGAGGAGAAGGCACCCTCAAGTCGGACAGTCTAGCCAGGACGAAATCGAGCAGCCACAAGAAATCATCTCAAGCTAAGCAGATGGTATATTTCTCTGGGCGATTCTGATTGTACAGAGAAGCGTCAAGCAATATAATGGCGGGATGCCTCTACGCTAAATAATCGAGGGGATGAAAAAGGCACCGTCCCACCTGCATGATATTTACGAGGAGATACTCATGAAGGAAGACTCCCTGGAAGGCGAAGATCCTGCTACTCGAAGAAACCAAAGACTACATTTGATACAATGGATCTATTTTGCGAAAACGCCTCTTACTGTAGCCGAACTCCGAATCGCCTTCGGATCAGATGACATATACATAAATGAGTCTCAACATTGCCTTTCTAAAGGGAGGGGTATTGTGGAGAGTGACTTGCAAATGGAAGCCATGATCATTGGTCTTTCTGGAGGTTTGGCAGAAATCAAAACCTGAGAGAGTAATGACGGCGACCAGAATGGCAGTAACGACATCTTAAGAGAAGTGCGCGTTGTACAAACCATACACCAGTCAGTGGATGATTTCCTTCTGAAAAGGGGACTGAATCTGCTTGGTCAAGACTTACAAACAGATGTCACGTCCCTTGGGAATGATAGGTTATGTAGGTCATGTATCAACTACTTAGTCAACAAGCGTTATGAATTCCCAGACGGGGAATTCAATCACTTTGAGGACCCAAAAGAACGAACTGTTTGTGAGAGAAACCATCTGCCTTTTGTGGTATATGCCGCATATGCTTGGTCTCGACATGCCTCTGTAGCAGACGCTCATGGAGTTGATCAGTGTTATATTGTCGACCGATTTAAACTGCCAAACACTCAATTCTTTGAAGAATGGCTCAAGATGTATGTCAAGTTCAATATGTATAGCATGTGGTTTGAAGCTGTAGCAATAAAAGAGTCTACCACTATGTTGCATCTCGCAGCAGCCTTCGACATTCCTAGTGTTGTGATGTACCTTCTGGCTCTAGGGGAAGATATCAATGTTAAAGATTCTCATAATCATACTCCTCTGCATTATGCTGCCAAAGAAGGCAGGGTCAAAACTACCTGCGCACTACTCAGCAAGAATTGCAACATTGCTGAAAACCTCCATGTTGACCAAACACCAACACCACTGTATCTTGCTGTACTTATGAACCAACATGCAGTTGTTGAGATTCTATTAAGAGTACCTCAAAAAGTGGATTTGACTTTAATGTTACACTTAGCTCTTGGGACTGGTCATTTGGGAATTGCCCAATTATTTCTCAATCATGGAGCAGATTTGTTCAAAGAGTCTGATATATATAGCAATTCACTCTATGCCGCTGTGGACTCGCCTAGTTTCTCAACGAAGTTTGCAGTGGATTTTCTACTACACAAAGGGGTTCCTGTGAATATTCAGGATGAAGTTCATGGAAGCGTTCTGCATTATAAAATACACCTGGGTGCTTTCAAAGCAGATCATGAGTTTGATGATTGGAAATCTTTGTGCAAATATTTACTTCAAAGAGGGGCTGATATTAACAATCCAATTGGTAGGTTTGGGAATCTACTCCAATATATGGTTCATGGGGCAGTGCATCAGTTTTGGCAGTATACAGAGGGTGAGAGATTGGAGAGAGCCTTGAAGTTCCTCTTTCAATATGGTGCCGACCTAAATGCGGAAAACGAGGCAAATGGCACCACATTTGAATTTCTAGATAAGCTCGCAGTAGAACTTTCTACAGAAGAGGCAAAAAAAGAAGAGAGATATGAAGAGAGGGAAAAGAAGTTGGAAACGTGTACCAGAGTTTTACTTCAGAGCGCCACTTTGAGAGCAAGCGAAATCAAGAGACTTCAAACAGTCTTAAAAGCAGTAAATATCAGCCAAGAAAGGAACCATGAAGCAAATAAGTTAAAAACCAATTCCAACTCTTTGACGCTAGCAAAGCACTAACATCTCTCAGTTGTCCTCCAAAAGCGACCTCTTAGCTCTGGCAGTATAGATGTGAGGGAAGGCAAAAAACCCTGTAGATGATCTTCTACCTTCTTTACATAATTGTATTATAACTTGATCATCTCGCTGTCTTGAACTCCATCCAACCTTTTGCATCTGCTCCAATTTCAAAAGATAAATTTAACCCTTCTCTCTTCAAACCCAAACCACGTGTACGAAAGAAATACCACCTAAATTACACCCCTTATCCAGCTAGCTCCACTGCGCCATCAACCCCCTCCACCCTGTTACCACATCAACATCTTCTTTCGCCAACTCTCTTCTTTCCTGAAGAAAAAAAAAAAAAGTACCAAAGCGCAAACAACCAACAAATTCCCTAAAAGAATAATTCAAACAAACAACAACTTACCAACACTTACCAAAACTTCCCAAGTGCATTCCAAGTAAAGAAATAACTCAACCCCTTTCTTCCCCAGAAAAGCGACAAAGAGAGATGTAGGCAAGAGGAGTAGAACAGGATCAAAACCAGCAAGAACCAAACTTCATCCAACCCACTCTTACAATTAAAACTTAGAAAGAAGACATCAAAACAACCAAGCAAACAAGAACGAAAGTGCAACCCACCCTAACCCCAAAACAAAGCCCCAACCACCAACCCCCCAAACAACTTCTCCAAAGGTCACATCAATCAATCACCAAGCCAAAGGGACACCCTCACATCACATCACCACACCACACCACACGACACAACCAAATCACATTACGTTCACACCCCACAACAAATCACCAAATCATACCCACATCACAACTCATCATAACTCATCACAAAAGTCAAAAAATCGTTAAAAATCCATTTCATTAACAAAAAATGGGTGTTGGGCAATCATCATTCTATACACTTTTATTCGCCAAACCAGAAGCACCAGCCAGACCCAAATTCCATTCCATCCATTCGCTTGCCCTCCAATCCCAATGTCCATCCCTCGCTGGCCGGCAAAAATAACATATCTCATGGCAAACCATCTCCCTAGCAGGAGACAATGAGAAAAATGAAGAATGCCATAAATAATCCGATACGATAGTCAACCCAAACCAGGCAGACAGGCCAGGCACATCATCATTCCCTTCCCCTTCCAATTCCCAAAGCGAGAACAAGGTCCCAAACGTATGAATTTTTCAGTGACCCCCACATCCTTGCACCTCAGTGTTCAGTTGATCGGTCGTCATTAATCGTGAGGTGATTGGGTACGACCCACGTGTTGTCTAATCCCCTCCCTTCGCACAAAAAAAAAATGAAATCAGATGGAAACAATAAGAAAAGAGCCCACCCATACCCTTAGTAAAAGACCCATTGGGGGTTCCCTATTCCTTTATAAAGGAAAAAAGGTTGAAGCCCATGCAAAAATACAGAGAAGGGGAAAAAAAGAAGCAAAAAAGGCCAGCTGCAACAACAATTGCAATGCCAGCACGAGCAAATGGAGAAAATCAAAGCAGGAAAACCCCTTGCCCATGTACCCCCAAAAACGCCTGATCGATCAAATCGGTTAGACTTGTCGAATATGATATTATGTAATAGTGAACACCCCCCAAGTTTCGTGTGTACGCCCCTTTTGTATATGTATAGCCCCAAACCTCAAATGGGGGGGGGGGGAAATTTTCGTCGTCGTCAATCAATGGATGTGATGCAGCCGAAGGTCGGATCATCGTCTCCATCCAACATTCCAGATTACGTGCGCAATATCCTTCGCGGTATTTACAGTATCAACAACCTTGCCGAAAAGACCCTCGGAGACCACGTCGTCTTCATCTTCTTCGTATGGCATAAACATTCCAGATGGTGTTCTTCGCATTCCCGAAGGCTCAGCTGACAAGCTCGAAGACGACGATGATGATTTCAGATGTGTTGGTCGTTCTTGGTGGACCGACATGCTATCTTTCCGACTGCCGAGGGTATTCGAAGGTTGCCAGTCCAAATCATCGTCGTCGTCATCCTCCCCAAGTAGCATCCTCGATGATGGTTTTGATGGTCTTAAAGTTTCTTGAGATGGAGATGGCGAGAGTCGGCTTCCATTCCAGATTCCACTGCTATGCTTCATGGCTGTCTCCTGAGGCTCCGGTGTATCTTCTCTGTACTTCAATGTCGTCGAGGGAAGCATGGCAATCGTTTTGTTGTCAGCACTCAGGTTTTGTTTTAGAGCTGGCTTCTTGTGCAATGGGGGTAATGCTCGCTTGGAGTTGCTTCGCTTCATCATGATTGCTCCATCATCTGAGTCGCTGTCATCATAATCACGACTGTACGTATCTAGATCATCATCGTCATCTCCCTTGATATCCAATGCTATGCATTGCTCGACCTGTTCGTTGAAGTGTATGTGTTTTCGTTCCCTGGTTCCTGGAGAAGCCAAACCCGACGAAGTCATGGATGTTAGTGTGCTAGTGTGGTCTTGACTTGATCTCGCTGATGAAAATGGGTAGGCGTAATCGGAAGTGGCACGTCCTAGCAATAAAGGCCTACTAGGAACCTCCAATTGCTGTGCTGCAATGGCTGCTGCTGCTTGTTTCAAAAGGGAGGATGATGAGATCGATCTTTGTAACATAATTTCAGACATGCTTCGCTTCTTCAAGATCGGTTTCTTATTTAGAAACGAGTTGGACTTTGATAATCGGCTGCTGTCTATAGGAGATGTAGAAGGGAGACGTAGTGTGTTTTCCGATCCAGATTGCAGAGGACCATATAACCAAGTGACATCACAATCCTTTAACCTGTTGTTTCGTTAGATTTTTAACCGAATATAACTACTGCTTTGATATTACTCACCAATTGAGTGTTTCAGGAGAAACAGTCTTCAACTTGTTCTTTGCCTTTGTCCAGGTTCGCCATGATGCATTTTCCAGTCTGGCACTGTTGTTATATGCTCCGCGTTTTGACACAATGTGCTTCCAGGACGACCAGATATCCTCTTCCTTCCAATTATGTGACAAGTAGTCAACATGTCTTGACGGTTGTATCCTTACAGCAGTATCATCCTCTGCATGCTCTACTGGGGCGGGAGAACCGGATCGGGAGGCATTTGTAGAGGTAGAGTCCGAAGTAGGTGAAACTGTATATGAATCACCCGTACGAGGGCTAGGTGGAGGTTCCAGATCTTCGGCTTGGCCGTAGTATCCTACGTCGTCGTATGAGGGAAAGGCAATCTGATCTTCGTCGTTCTCGTAGTCGCAGTTCGCGTCGAGTGACAAACTGCTAGCAGGGGTCGAGGAGAAAGAGGGAGCCGAGGAATCCGCAGGAAGGGTCCTGGGGGAGGAATTGACTGAGGAGGATGCGGAATTGGAGGGTGAGTGTATGTTGAAGGTGCTGCTCGACTTCGATCTCGTGGGAGTACCGGAGTATGAGGGTTGTGTCATGAACTTTGGCTGCGAGTGGGATCGACGCAGTGGGCCCGACGAGAAATAGCTATTCTCCTCCGAATTAAGCACAACCGCCATTCTGGAGGAAGGCTTTTGGTGTTTTGGTGTTGCACAACGTGAAGGTATTCTAGGACGCTCAGGGTGCAGGTATTTGAGGGGTGCGGTTTCCTCCTAAATCACGTCTAAAGGGACTGGATTTTTCTCCGATTCCAAACCTTCCCAACTCTCTCGCACCGCGCGTTCAAAGGGATCCGTGGTTTCTCTCATAAATATATTCGAGAGTCCGCTATCCAGGCCGATCGAGGGAGAATTGACCGGCTGTCCTCGAGTCCATACAAAAAAACGCCGAGGAGTATGAGGAAATGCGGAGAATCTGGGGAGGAGTGAATAGCGAATGTCGTTGAGCGATTGACAACGTCTGGGGAAGTTGAAAACTGGGGGAGACAATGGGGTCGACGAAAGGTGCACGCGAGGGGAAGAAAGGGAGGAGAAGATATGTGTGAGTGGTGCCCTTTTTGGTGTGGAGGTGGAGAAGTACTTGGAGCGTAGATGTGCGTTGGGGTTGGCTTAGTTGCAGTAGTAGAAGGTGCAAGTTTAGAGAGGCGGTCCAGGTCTGCGGGCTACCAAGGGCTACGACGGACTACGGCACTGGGAGTGGGAAGGGTGGAAAGAGCGATGCGGAGACTGGCTGGAGGAGCGCAGAGCGTCCAGGGCTGCAGGAAAACCAAGAAGCCCACTAAGTCTACGCTAAAACTGGTCTGCAGAGCCTGGGCCTGATCGTGAAGGCTCTGCAGCAGGCGAGAGGCGAATTGGCAAGGAATTACGGGGCTGTATACGCATTCCACCCATTCCACCCATTCCACGCAGATCCGTCATGAACCTGTACCAGCATTCAACCTGCGTGTTATTACTTGGCAATTACTGTACAGGATAATCGGATCATTGTTGTTTTGATATTCAGAGAGAAAGAATGCCCTGACGAAAACAGCAACAGTGGCCATATGACGGCAAAACGGCAACAAATTCGACATATTAAGGTTAACTAGGCCAACTACTTCAACTGCTTACTGCTACAGAGGCAGGGGACGACCGAGAGACGAAACCCCCACTGCAGCCATTGTCTGCTCTGCATCTGCCCCCCAGATCTCCCCCAAAGTCTTGTCTCAGAGCAGCAAGACTTTGATCAATCACATCATGGCTACAATACTCCTAGGTACAAGTGCTTGTTTACTAAAACTACCACTTGCCACGCTACTCAACCTCTGATGTAATTGCCTAGCTGGGTAGCATTTCAACCGTCTCTGCTAGTTCACATAAACCACCAACCACAGCTCTCCCATCCAAACCCAAAACACCGACCTAAAGCAAGTCAAGACCTTCCCGCCCACAGGCTCTTACCTTTCTGGGCATCTTCTTGATAACCTCCTGGGACTTCCCATCGACCATGCTGTTTGCGGGGAAATCTCTCGACGAGATCTCGTTTCATTTGGCGACATGGTGATGATATTGCACCACTGTGGCCATCAGACGACGCTTGAGCGAAATACTACTTGTTACGGGCACTCTACTTCGTATTTTCATTTCGATTACGACTCTTCTTCCTTTACAGTTGTTGTTGTGAGCCCTGCTTGGAAAACGGCCCGTCAAGTGCCACTCCCCTTTCAAATATACGTACTTTGTACAAAGCACTTACATAGCCTACCTATCACTCGACAACCACAGCTCAGGATTATCACCACCCTCCATCTCTGAAGCCGTCTATCCGTCTGTACTGTGCTGCACTGTACTTATCAATGCGGGAAGTATAGTTTGGAACATAAGAAATTGGGAAAACTTCCCTTCAAATTGGCAGAGAGACGTTGGGGCAGCACTCCCTGGGACCATGGTCCAACCTGATAGGCACGGTGCCTTCAACCCAGCTGCAGAGCTGCAGACTTGCAGAGAAACACCACCATCGATAACCGAATGGCAAAAGAATGGCATCGAGTTGCACCAAAAGTCCATCCTCCAGACGAAACCCCGCCCCGCATACGTTTCTGTGCGACCACTGGCGAAAGCGAGAGGCATTGCGATCACCAGACCATTATGCCTGCCATTCAACTTTTGAGAATGTCTCCGCCCTTACTTACCCAGGGAATCAGGTCACGATAGCTCCTTGCCATTCCACAACCCAAGCATCACCACAACAACATCACGTCTTCTTGGAATGCTGAGCCCGAGAGCTGGATCCCTCCCAGCGACTTGGGAGCTTCCTTTCAGAGTTCAATCGTTCGACTCCAACACCCCTTCTAGCGCACCTCTGCATGAAGCTACTCTATTTTCGCGATATAAATTCCTCCGTGATGGCTCCACATAGCCGACGTGCAAACTTGCAGTGCCGCAGCCGAAGAGGGTTCAATCTGGTAATTTAACTTACACTGCATGGCAAATCAAGTCAGCCGGCGCCCAATGTTGCCGTTGCGAACAATTCATCATCCCGCACTCCCCTTGGTCAGCCAGCGCACATTATCAACCCTCGACCCCCAAGATATTTCCCTGTATGGGTCGGACTCTAGGTATCAATGACCCTCGAAACAACTTGCTAACTAAAGAAAGACGGGATTTTGGCAGGGGTCTCCCACGACCATAACTCCGGCAATGTTCTGGCCACTGTGGCTTGCCTACCGATCGTAACCGAGGAACCGGCTGACATTCCGTTGCCTGCTACCCCTTCCTCGCCCTTCTCAAGAGATACCATATCTCATTTACCAGCGAGTACCTGAACAAAATGAGATACCGGCAAGCCGGCCTCGTGTCAACACAGGTACACATTTTCCCGAGGACGGGTGGAAATGACCCAACCCCACGATTCCTCAACAGACACGTAATATCTGATGATCTCAGAAGTTTATATTCCCAAAGGTGACGTGAAGGTATGTCTTAGTGCCACGCTGGGAGGAAAAGGTTTCAACGCCATGAGGCAAAGCGGGCTACGGCGTCGGGGGCTAACAGAGCTGGGAAAGCCTTATTGTGGCCGCTTTCAAAAGCTCCATAAAGTTACGAGCCTGTTAGCTTTCTTCCTTCAGCTTCTCCTTTTTGATAGTCTCTGCGCTTAGATATCACTTTTTAACGCAGAGACTATCAAAATGAGCCTCCAATACGCTACACAGTTTTCATTACACTTATTGATCTTGAGGTCTCTATAAAAGCTTATTTGCTGGCGCTACTTAGAGAGCTGGATAGGGGACTTCGGAGAGATTAGGATGATCGCGTTCCTTCAGCTAGTTTTCAACCTTTCGAGCTAGACTCCCATCTCTATCTTTAACTTGCCTTTTCCATCCTGGTTTTCGACCATAGCTTACTTGGACGCTCGCTCCCTCGCCTAAACAAAGCTGTAACTGACCCCTCTTCAGATCTTGCTTTCTCTGGCTATCATGCATGGCTTTCTAATGGAGGGTGTATATTTTCAGCAGCCAAGATTTTCTTGCAACTTTTCTTGGTTGGGAGATTGGCACCGTCAATGGCGTTGGAGAATACGCTCCCGGTCGATAGCTCCTTTCAGTTGAGCCGCCTGCTTGCTTTGTTCTCTTATGGGCTACGCAAGTCAAGTCCGAGCCCATTGTTGTGGGGTTCGGGTTCTCCCCAACAAAACATTGGATTTCACGGACGTGGGAGCCTATTCATCTCATCTGCGAGTATGGGTTTCTTCATGTGTGAATGTGAAACGTTATGCTTGACACTTTTACTCTTTGGGTATGGTTAGGCTTGCGTTTAGTTGACGTTCTTGATGCTCGACAGCATGTATTTCATTGACAATAGAGGGACGATAGTAGTGCCGGATCTACTTGTGCCAAATAAAGCTATATTTTTATTTATAGAAAAACTAGTTCACAGCCCTCCTAATGAAGTACTATTTCAGCTTTCACTAGTCTACGTTTAGTACTGACGTTTTCAACTTCTCACAATGAAATGGAAGGCTCCGCTAGTAGCAGAACTTCGGGATATTTAGGGTTCGAGGGGGGTGAAGAGGGACTAGTGTAAATGTACTGATAAGCTACGCGAACTGGCCTCCGGGATTTTATCAAGCGGCTTGCGGCTTTCTTTGAAGTTCACTGGTGGCTGATAATTGGATAATTGAAGGCTGCATTGTCCAATGAGGCTGTTTTTTGTGGCCTATCGAGTGGAGATGGATATTCTTCAATTACTTGCATGCAGTCATTGTCTATGGATCAAGTGTACAGTGCAGGATGAAAGATGGCAGGGAGAGGAACATGAATACAGGGGATGAAAGGAATCATTGTTCGGATCCTGGAAGCTTGAAGGGTCAGGTCGAAGGCTTACATGCGAGACCGTGTGTGGTTCATTGGTTGTCGGGGGTGTTGATTGGGGCGTAGGCGTTTCCCGTTGATGCTGCTCCCGAGAGTCGTTTTTCTGTGGTGTTGTTGATTGTAGGTGGATGGTGATCTAGTTTCTTTGGTTTCTGTTTTTGTTTTTCAATTCGTTCTTCGTTTGGATTGAATCAAATTGATGATTAGATGACTTGCTTCAGGTTCAGGTTCGACACTTAGAAGGATGGTTGATGGTTGTAGGGTCGAGATTCGAGGTCGAGATTCGAGGTGAGATCATTGGACATGGGAAGCTGAATGGTCAATGGGTCTCAATTTGAAAAGATAAGAGTATATTTGTAAAGCGTCGTACATTCCAGGTTTGTCACTTATTTCAGACGATTATGACGCGACCCCGCCCTGGCGTTCAAGTGATGATTTAGGTTGTGGTTGTGAAACTGCTACAAAAGCTATGTTTGGTCCAGCGCTGCTTGATGTGAGGGCCAACTCCACTGAACATATTTCGGACGATTGCGTATTTCAACTGGCAACCCCGCTGCTCTGATTAAGTTGTGAAACTGGCTGTTATTTGATTTATTTCGGTCCAGCGCTGAGGGTTGCATATGCGCTGTACTGTACTCTGTCATGTGTAGGTAGACGTGCATTCACCCTTACTACCTGTCTACCTACAATGCCAGAGCAAGATAGATA
>LLCD01000185.1:0-24686 GCA_001414355.1 Hymenoscyphus salicellus
GTCATCAACTTTCCTATGTATGAATAGCATGAATGAAACCAACATCCGGCTCCTACGCCCTTTTCGTTTTCAAATATCACCCCAACAACCCCTGTTTGTTCCGGGAATATAGACTTGTAAGGATAACGGATAATACATATGACATGTTTTCCGTTCCCTTTCCCTTCAAAGACCAGTTATCGAGAAAGTAATCCAGAAAGCGATCTTCACGAAGATACCGCTGTATGGTAGATTGATATGACGAAAGAAAAATATGTAATTTTGAAATATGCTGTGATAGCTCCGATGTATATTGTTCTTCTTCTGGGGAAATGGCGAATGCTCGTCGATTCTTGGGGCGTGCTACTGCTCTGATTCGCGGGTTTTCGTAAGGAGGAGAAACTGGAAGGCAAAATGTGTTCATCGTCATGGCTGATTGTCATAGCCAGCAAGTTGCAATCACTCGGCCTCGTTCGTCTGGGGGGCTGGTTGCTCCGTATCGTCCGGAAACTACCCAAAGAAGATCAGCATCCGCTACATCGAGGTATATCTAGGGATCAGCAATTAAAAACATACTGGTTTTCTGGGCCCTTTTGGTTTGCTAATATGCCCCCAGCTTCCTTGTCTTGGTAGGGGATTTTGGTCAGGCTGTTGCCGGTTTTGCCCTGCTAATCCGTTAATTCTTATCCCACTATTCTGATTCTCTCCGAGCTTGTGACTACCTTTATTCTTACTCCTGCCATTATGGGTACCAAGCTTTCTTGGGGATCGAGACGATACCATCGTGGTCTTTGATAGTAATTGCTGATTTGCTTGGTGGGGATGTCGTGGGATGAGGTTAACGCGTCGGTTGATGGAAGGCTGGGCAGATTGAGCGTTGCGCTCGTACCAAGGGGTTTTGGGAATGACTCCACCCGGAGATGAGATTGGAACAGAGCTTACGAAGAGATTGTTCTATTTCGCGGTGGGTATGAAAATTTCAAGAGGTAGGAACGCCAAACTGCGGGGGTTCGTAGCGATTGTAGTGGCATCCGACACGCGCTTGGAAAACCGTACTCCCCTTCACCATAAGTCTGCTCGCTGGTACGTGCTTTTCAGGGTACACAAAGTGGAGGACAGGGTACGAAATTTGGACCCAGCGAGTAGATTTAAAGCAAAAGGGAGCAAGATAGGTTCATTTGGAGGCCTAGAGGGTTCCCTTTCATGAAAAACCTTTCATGAAAAAGCTTTCATGAAAACTCGGGTTTTCTTGACAACAAAGGCTGCAATCATGAGCGACGCTCTACTATAACACGCTAGCATATGGAATCTCAGATTTCCCCGATAAAATGGTTCTAATACGCTCCCTTTCGCAACGAATTTGTGCTCACACACTTTTGGAGAGAAACAAGACGCTATGACATTCAAATAACAATTGAGGCGTAAACGCCCCATATTATTTACGCCCGACTACTGAGAGCCTCATGTGCACTAGCAAGGTTCTCAGTTACACCGAACGCTCTCATCAATGTATGAGTACGAAAGGGGCTAGAAGATACAGTGTGCAGATATAAAGTGCAAGTTATAAACAAATGGTTTGCAGAAAACACATATAAAACAGAGCGACCCCTTCAGATTTCACATTGGGCCTTCCGTACCCAATCATCCGGTTGGACATGAACAATGTCAAATTTTTCATTGGCATGTCCTACCTCTTTTATCGCAGAAACTAAGAGTATAAGAGCACAGTGCCTTGTATATCTTTTTGAAATTGTTCAGACTGCGATGTGTAAAAAAGAGGAATTGTCGAGCGACAAGCTACAGCTTGCCTGAGTAGGTACGCTGAGCTGTGCCGCTCGACTAGGACCCTCCGAGTCTAGGGTGCCAATCGGTTTCAATTGAATATACTTTCTGCTTTCACCCATCCCTAGTGATGAGGTTTTAATACCTCATCGCTAGGTATGAGATTGGGCAAGGAAAGGGCGAAAACGGAGACGCTTAAGAAAGGTTCCTTTTTTTTGTTTTTTTTGCGAGGGTAATCTTTGGTTTTAAGGCGTGTCAAAAGAAGAGTTGAGGTGTTCCTTCCAATGTGCTAGGCTTCTAGCGTACAATCTCTCCTTTTTCCCCGTCGGATAACCGTCTTCTTCTCGATGGGTCTTATTCGAGGTTGGGATAGAATTTCTCGTCGCAGTTCGCTCCTTTGAGAGCTCGGACCTGGTAAGGACCCCGCCCTTTCAGACGTCGTCGTTGCTCTTGAGACACGAAAACAAAAGAGAATAGGAAAAAAAGGACAATGCAGAAATCTTGCGCTGTCTCGAAGCAGTTCTAGAAGTTGGGTACTGGCCTATCAACCTTCCTTTTTGAGTGCACGCCACATGCGAGTGGAGTGCTGGCCGGTGTTGTCTACTCACCGGGCAAGGAACGGCCGAGGGCTGCAGAAGTCGTTAGCATCATGTTGTCGTGAATTGGATGGTGCAAATTTACCTCTGGAGTCTCCCTTCAACCAGCATTGCTAGCTCTCATGCTTTAATTCGTTCGAAAGCTTTCCAGTTGCAAGTAGATGATGGTGCAGATGCCATCTGCTAAGCTTGGAGGTTGTTAAAAAGCATGTTTCCCCCACAGGTGTACGATTCTCGGGTTGTCGCAAAAAAAACCCAACTATCGTTCTACTCCTGAGATATCCCCCAACAAGTGGTACTTTTTCGTTCAAGCATGCCATGTGGTCCTTCCGCGGCTGACAGGATTCCAACTCAACTGGGAAGGCATAGGATCTGTTTGATGGAAGGAAACACGACAGAAAGAATTCCTGGAGCAAAATCAAATGCTTTGTCATTGAAAATGTCCAACTTCGTTGGGAGTTCGAGATTCTTGTCCCGCTGGTATTCAAATAATGCCTTGTCCCCCTCTGTGCTTCGGCCTAGGGGCTTCATATATTGAGCTTTCTCCACCCAAGGTTTATTGACAGCTCTCAGTTGTAGCATCGAACCTCCAAGCCTCCAGCCCCAAACCACGAGCTACGATACTCGACGTTGAGATCATTACACGCAAGTATATTCCTCGAGTTCAATCTGCGGGAGGTGGCGAGCTGCGAAGCTTCTGGTGGGAAGGAGAGGGGCACTGGGACGGTCGCTTCGAGGCCTATACATCTCGCACAAAGTCGTGAGACCTCTCTCAAACGCGTTCAAATAAACTTGGGCTTCGACCGAAAAGAAATATGTAGGCGTGGAACAAAGAGTCGGGTGGTAGAATCTTGGAAATTGTTGGAGTTGAGCGAATGGATGTGATGGGCCCGGTAGGAGCAGTGGGTGGGAGTTTGCTTTGCTTTCTTCTGTGGCCTTGGGTCAAGAGATGTGTATTTGCGTCGTAGCCCTATTTACAAGCTACGCAAGGACCGCCAACGACGAGGGATCTGCGATGGCAACTCAATCCAATGGGCAGATAATTCCCAGCAGGGAAAACCTCCGTAGACTGGACGAGCCAAATAGTCGTCTCTAGCAGAACCGTTGTTCCGCTGGAAACTTTGCATTTGACCAGAAGTAGTGCTTCTGCGAATTGTCAGTCGTGAATATAAGAAGATCGTCAGAAATTCGTGTTTGAGCGGTGTCGGCGCGACAAACTTCACATTAGTTGTTCCTGAGGCGATATCTAGCGTTCGTTGGGTAGAATTGGAAAGTTGTTTCCATATCTCTCTGAAGAATGCAGCTGAGTTTGTTCTTTGGCACCTCGAAAGTGCTGGTTATTTAATAATGATTGACATGAAAACAAACAGGAAAATGTACGAAGGTGTGTTGAGGGCGGGTGAACTTTATATTGCGTTGAGCAACCAACGGCAACCCTGTATTCGCTAGGTGGCTTCTTACGCGCGCAATTTGTTTGGAGAAATTGTGTGTTCAATGACCCAAGTATTTTTTTGCTTTCATTCAGAAGACATACCAGACGCAATGAAACCTTTGTTAGAACAATATCCAGTGATTCAACGTAGAAAATGAAAGTCAAACAAATCCAAGAAAGCGTTGCAACCGACTATCCATCTATATGACTACCTATAATTATAGCATGAATTGATTGGATTGATCCTGGCCGAGAATAGAACAAAAATTACGGAAACCCTTAAAAACATTTTGGAAGCTGAACCATCTCTCTTCCGTCACACATGCCACCCTGAAGATTGTATTTTACTCGTTCTACGAACACTTTGAATCTTCTCTAGTGGAATTGTTCGGCATTCTGGTTGCCATTGCTGAGATCCAGATCCTGATCGCCTACAAGCACTATCTCGTCAGAATATTCAAATTTGGAGGCCGCTCGCGTTTGGAGAAAAGGAGACGAAGAAAGCTGTCCACCACCTCTCGAGAGTGCGTATACAATCTGCCAGAATGACTATTTGTATTGGTAGTCAATTGCTAATGATCGTGGTTTCTTTGAACAAGCCGAAGCGAAATTTCACTTGGAAGTGATCCCCGACAAAAACCGCCGTTTCAACATCCGTTGGAGACGAGAAGGAGGGAATGCAAATACAGCGATGGGAAGCAGTGACAGGTTTATGAAGAACGGAAGATATAATTCAGCGCCGAGAAATGTTGTTGCATCCTTCCATTACCACAAACGAGCAAAGCATAATTCGAATCTATACACTCAACTCGATCTCCACTGGATTGTGCAGAACACTTTCCTCCAACCTCGCTTCTACAAGTGAACATTGCTGGGCAGCTTTTGGTAATCTTATGTAGACAAGTGGAGCTCTTGTAACTTGCTTGTAGACAATAGAAGTTCAAGATTGGCATTTCAACATCTGCGAATCCCCCAAAGTGACCCAAAAATATTGGATTCCTTTCTCTGATCCATACCAAATCACCTCAATGCTTGCCCTCGAACCTGATTTGAAAGTTCTAGAAAACTTGTAGCATTCGTGTTAACCAATCCCCTCTCCATAACCACAATAACCCAGGCCCCTTCGCCTTATTGATCGGAAGTTCGGAACGGCATATGTAACTGTGCTATGCCTTCTTTGAGGAAAGGTTGAGCAACCGCTGGAGAAGGTAATCTTTTGTAAGTTTGTGTCTGACCAAGTACTGCAATTAGTGTTTGTAGAACCTCGAAAGAGTTTGAGGGTCACAATTGGAGAGGATTGACTTGCCTATAATCATACTTTTTTCTCTCCGCCATTACTTAAACTAAACACCCAAAATAAAAGTACAACAGATCAGGAGCAGTTTACGTATTCTTGTTGTGCTGGTGTACTTTATTGACTTGCGAATTATTGAAACTAGACTCTAGCGGTCGCTCCGGGGAAAGCTCAGCTGGCAAGAACGAAGTGACATACACTTGCCAAAAAGTCACCTTTAGATAGACATACGCTGAAGGAAACAAACAAAGAAGTCATCCTCGACTAGCAGTGTGATAAGCTGGCTCGGAAGAAAGCTCTTGCAGAAAGATAGCTAGTGAGAGATGGAACTGATTTCGGCAACTAAAGAGGTCTTCGTGGAAAATAATCCAAACATCAAATAATGACGTTCTTTTTTTCTAATTCTTTGATGTAAAACTATTAAATTCAAGAGCGATGGTGTGCCACAGTCATAGGTTATCAAGAAAATCTCATTGGAAGAACAGAGTGGGGGAGCAAGTTATTTGAGGGCACATGCAACAAATCTTCTGGGCTGCAGACCGAGAATACAGAGCCAATTGCAGCACTAGAAAGGAGCTTTACGGAAGAAATACCACATTGACACTAGTAAACAATTTATATGTTCGGACGTCCCGAAAAAGCAGATGAGTTTCAGTTGGGGTTTTCGCTAGACCCAACTCGTTGATTTCCCAGGCAATCAAGAAATAGTCCCCCCAAAAAGAGGAATCGAACATTGTTGTCTGAAACACCAAAAATTAATAGCTGATACTCTCCCTGGTCCCCCACCCCCCTAATGTTGTCTGTAGGTGGCGCTAAAGACAATTAAGGGGGGGAGCCACGAGTGTATGTGGGACGGCAAGAAAGGAAGGTTGCAGGCTTGTGGGGGTGCGTGCAGAAATATTGGCAAACCTACGTCGAAGTAGCGCACCGCAGTCTCCCAGATGAGATGGGTCACTTTCGCACTCGGTTGCCTTCTCAGAACGATTTTAAATATTCTCAGAAATGCTAGAACTCAAATCTAAAATGAAACAAACAAAAGTTGGGTACAAGAGAATCCCCAATTCTGCCATCGAAAACCTGAGGAAGTGCGCGAGAGAAACTTGGAGGTTCGGGTGTTGCTGCTGGAGCTGGAGAAGAGAAACTTGAAATTAAAATTTTCGCGGCACTACACTGATGGAAGAGTTTTTTCCTTCCAAAAATATGTTATGCTTCAGATGGAAGGGGAAAGTAACTCTAAGGGGTTTATGGGGAAACAACGAGGCGGTTCGCATATTGTTTTGGGTGCCTTTTGATATCAAACTGAATTTCTTCTTGTCTTTGTTTTTGTTAGAAGCGGCAAGAAAACAATCAGGAAAGACCCGATCGTTTACAAACTGGAACGAGGTCCAACTCATCCCCATGGCATCAGCGAAATGATATCCCCTTCGCTAAGCTTTCCACACTGGTGGTTTGTTAACAATTTTGAATATTAACACTAAATGATAGGCTTTGCTTCTTTTGAATACGCGAAATTGAACTCTACGCGGAAAGATTGATATCCCCCGAGATTTTTTACAACAGTGTTGCTAGTTTCCTCTGGCAAAATCGAAAGAATCATTCTAGTGATAGCTCCAAAATTGTTTGAACATAGTCTTGCATGCTATTTTAATAGAGATGGGTAAGAATTCTGACAGTTTCAGATGGAAAATGGTGCTACTCAGTGAAGGACAAGCAAGATGACATTGGCCCCTAATCCACAAATAGTTTAAAATTCTTTAGGGAACGCTGCTTCTTTAATGTGCAGGTGTACTACCAAATTGTCCAGAGTTTACCCACAAAATGGAGCCTTCATTTCATTGAACCACTACAAGAATTCGGAGACTCAAAACTGGATAGATAACGATTCTGCCATTCCCGGCTCTCCTAATCGTACATAGACGTCTGCAAACTTGATTTTTGAGTTCTAAGCACGCAGGTATCTTGGAATTCAATGTTTGTATGTATCGAATGATTGGTATACCTCTCATTCCACGAGAACGTGCGTTATGTGGCGGGTGATATCGGCTGACTGAACCTGCACGCTACTGTAGACTAAAATGAGGAAGCTGAATCTTCACCAGAAGGACGCAGAATTCAAGGTGTCTTTTGCTCTTAGATTATACCATACTGATTCATTGTTCAAGCAACAATCTTGATTACTGGAAGGCCATCGGTATCGTCAAATTCAGCTACCTTGCGTTTTGGGCAGAAGGATGAATAGAAGGAGATTCAGAGAAGTGTTACCCACAACCAACAGAGATTTCACGAAACTAGCGTGGCAGACAAGTCCAAAATCCAACGCAATCAATATGCTGACTCCTGTGAATCTCCCAAACAGTCGATGTTCCCTTTCCAGTCGAAGCGAATTCCTCTCTCCTACAAAACACACCGGCGATCGTTCTCTGGCTCGAACGGAGTATAATATAATTTCGATAGGACTCTGGGATGGGAGACTAAGACATAACTTTGTGGAAGAAGGATAGTTCCTTGGGGGAGAAGCGCTTCACCTCCCTCGAATAACACAAAAATGATGGATAGTCCGATACATAGCCTCGAAGACCGATCGGAATATTTCAAACTATGTTCAACTCCCAAAATAATACAGAGGGACTCGCGAGTGGATAGCCAAAGTCTATGTAGATATCGAGGGACAACAATGTTTTGGAAAATGGCTGTCGCTTCCTAAAGACGCGCGCTCAAGGCAATATATAACTACCTAGTTTTACATGGCAAATTGTTTCCAGCTTCGAATACCCCTTTCATTATTTGCAAAGCTTTTTTCAGTGGTTCTGTACCATCCGAGCAAACAAAGACTTTTCCTTCAACCAACAACTTGTAGCCTCTATCATCGCTTAACCCTTTTCCCCGTTTAAAACTCCACTGATATAGTCGGGGGTGTTATGTGACTTTTTCTCCAGAACGTTCGAAAAGTGTCGCGAAGATGTTGCTTGCATAGTGACTGGGAGATCATCATTAGCTTTTGTCAAGAGTCGTTAAATCCGGGCTTACAAGTACAACAATCTCGCAGCACTTCGCCTGACCAAGCTGCCTCAAATTCCAGCCAGGGAATCGAGGCAACAGTTGTTCCTTGCAGTTCTCCCCGATTGTTCTATTCGCTGGCTTGACGCGCCTAGTCGCTTGAAGATGTAACTCGACTCCAGCCTCGATAGGTAGCATCATTGCTCAGCTTCTTTGTGTCGTCCTCTTGTCGTCCTCCCGGGAAGCAACAGCAACAACAACAGCAACTGCAACTGCATCAACCCCAAATCATGGTTTGGTTCTCTTTACTATCGAGATGGCCTTTCCGCAGAGACAACCGCCATCGTTCTGCTGCTTCCGTCGGGATCGACGCTTCTGGGGGCTGGCTCATTGTATTGTCGGTCCAAAACCCTCTGGAGCGACGATTTGATGAATAGAATTGTCCAAGACACAATCGAGGGTCAAAGGGGTCTTGGAGAACGAACCCAGAGGAAGGCGAAGTGGTAGAATCTGACTGTGAAGCATTTCAAAGGAAGTTCGAGTATTTCTTCACACCAACAATGCAAGTTCGAGGCAAAGACTTTGCCGGTAAATTCAAGGTCAGCAGCAGCTACAAGTAAGACACCCCTCCGCACTATTACTATAGCGGTTATCTGATCCATTCACGTACTCGCACAGCAGTGGTGTATCCTCGACAGCATAAAACGAAGAACAGCGGCCGAGCGACATGCCACCCACATTTCCTGCCGTCTGCCACGTCTACAATACGTAGCGGCCACTCAAAGGTGTTTTTGGAAGAGGAAGGTGGAAAAGCAATCATCATTCGGTATTATCCAGCAATAGAAACAGCCGGCCATGCACTGGGGAATGAATTCCTGGGTACCCAACACGGGGCTTCCGTTGAAGCGAATGCATGAGGACTCCACGATCCCCACCCCAAATCCTTTAAGACAGGACTACCCCCCAGAAAACTGGTTTTAAAAAAGGCTTTAAGAAAGCATAATACGACAACTCTTCTTTGGCACAAACCCAAAATTCCGGGTCCTTCCGGGGACAGCTTCAGGTACGCCCAAACCACCCCTCAATGACATCAACAAAACTTTGAGCATAAACTCACGAATCTCAAAACACGACAGGGAAACCATCCATCCTCAGATCTCCCTCTTCGGTCCTTCTTATCCGAGGTCCCCAAGATCTAGTATCAATTCTCCCAAGCGGGGGTGATTGATGTGATTGTGAAAAATACCTCCTACCGTGGTTCGCAACTCTAAGGCATCCATCCAGCCTATGGGGTTCGAACATACGCGCTTCTATCCCACATTGGGTCTCTGCAGCCGTATGGCGTCGAATGGAGCATTTTCCTTCTTAGTCATGGACTTGGCAATTTTTCTCGAGGTTACATGCAGGTGGCAATGCCTTCCGGGCTGCTCACGAGACTACAGTGTTACTGGCGGAACCCCCTGCACCCACTTTTCGGTTGTAGAGGAGGGGCCGTGAGTACCGCTGTAACTTGTACCGTGATGTTGTGTTTTCTTTCGTATTTGATGGTATAATTTTCTTCAAGAGCATAGTCTGTGTCTGTAAATCTAAAGGCCGCACGTCGAGGAGGATTCTCGTTTTGAATTGAGAGTCTTCCGACGTAGCTCACTGAGTACAGAAGCAGAAGCAGAAGATGCAGAAGGAAATCGCGAGAAGAAACAGCAAACCGCACAACGAAAAAAACAGGCGCAGCACCAATTCATGCATGCCAGCGCTGCCTTGAAGAACCTGCAAGACGCACAGAATGGGGATATGAAGATGGAAGACGAGGGAAAAAACGATCTGTGTTTGCTTTCAAAGCACTTGCAAGAAGCGAAATCTAAAAAAGAAGTTTGAGAAAAGAGGAAGGAAGTTTTAAGGGTTGGCACGGCAGCAAAGGGGCAAGGAAGGGCCGGACCGTCCCTAGCGAAGGACTAACGTGGTTCGCAACTTGCTGTGGTAGCCTCTGTTTTCCGACAAGGCGAACAAGAGGCTTGAACGGTGAAGAAACCCGACCATGTGAACTGATTTTGGACTGGTAGGAGTTTGAGTGGCTCAGTTCCCATCCCAGCAACGGCAGATATGCAGCTTTTATTTGAAGTTTGCATATACTTGCAGGACGAAAGCCTCATAATGATGATGTTTGCAGCACTCTCTGTTGTAAGTTTGTATTACAACAGCGGCATTTTAATAACGTGGCACCTGTTGACAGGGGATCTATCAAGTCGAGGATCTCGATCTGGGGATAACTCTCAATCATCAATGTCTGCGCCCCCTGGCATTCATTGGAGTGGTGAAAAGGCTGTCCGGCAGGCAGCTTTGGTGTTGAAAACCCGGAAAATCGGTCGGCCACAAAGGGTATAAATTCGAAAAGCCCTCCGTTTGGAGATTGGACAGAGCCTCGAGATCGTGAGTGATTTTACAAACCTCAAATTGCTAGCATT
Source organism: Hymenoscyphus salicellus (assembly GCA_001414355.1). NCBI lineage: Eukaryota > Fungi > Ascomycota > Leotiomycetes > Helotiales > Helotiaceae > Hymenoscyphus > Hymenoscyphus salicellus. The sequence goes on from LLCD01000185.1 coordinate 10,543, forward strand.
CCGAGCATTGAACCTTCCTGAATTCCGCCGTTTAAGAATTTAAAAGAAGTTCCATCCAGCCTCGCTCTTGTCACAGAAAAAGGTAACCAATTAATTCACGGTCTACAAAATCACGTACTGACTCCTATAGGCTCCCCATACACCTATCCAATGAATCACCACCCAGGGAATATGAGCAAATACCAGGTTACAATGCCTAACAATTCTGGGTCAAATACACAACCAAGCGGGGATGACTTGGGAATCATTAGGCCATCACCTATCAAGCCAGTTAGTACACAACCTCTGGAGTGAACTCCACGATGTTGATTGTGAGCAGGTGCCTCCACCACCACCCAAGCCCAAACCTAAACAACCCAAGCAGCAAGCATGATCGGGTATATTTTTGCACTTGACCCTCAAGGCACCGGGAGTCAGACTTTGCAAGCGCAGCTTTTGTGCCAATTGAATTGGGAGAAGGCAAATATTGAAGGGAGGGATGTAGACTTCGATCCAAAGAGCTCATACTGGCTTCTTTTCTGTGAGAACGGTGACCTGTGTATTGGCATTTCTGATTGCAAAAGAGGATGGTGTTTATGCGTGAGAAAGGTGGCGGGATTAAACTCAATTTGCAGATTACTTGTAACCTGCAATCGAGAAAAGGAATTGAAAAGCTTAAAAATCTGAATAGTGCAGCCTTGGTTAGAAGTGATTTTAAGTGATCTTACCCGCACGCAGCAAGAGAGCACAGCACCACTGTGGTGGTACATGGGTACATTTCCCGAGTCCCCCAGACATAAATACCTGAGCTCTCCCCCCGTAGCCGCGTCGCACATTGTTTCCCTCACTCGCGTGCGCGTAATAGCCTTCCAAACCCCCACCAACGTATCATTCGCCCCAAAAGTAATTCAAAGCGAGCCAAGTACAACCCATTGAGTAGAAAGAGATAGTTAATACAGCCTTGTACTGGAGGTGCGGTCATAAGCAGTTTGAAGGGGTAGGTAGTCAGCGCCCCCTCAGATGCGCGTGCTTTGCCCAGTAGCATTCCAGCCCACCCCCTCTTCTTTTCCACTCTGTCAACCGAGTTTTCGGTGCTGAGGCAGAGATAATCATGCCCAAAATACACAAGAGGGTGTGATGGGCGAGGCCCATTCAAAGGCCGTCAGAGTATGGCGTGAAAGAGAGGATGGAGGCCTTGTCGAGATGTTGGCTTGGAAATTTCTTCCTTTGCTGGCAAATATGACGAGACCGCAAGATGTATCCACGGCTGGGCCAAGCTCTTTGGTACCGGAGGTAGAGCGAGGTCGTTTCCATGTCCCTACAACTGACAACGGTGCCAGCAGGACTGACTTGGAACGAGGAGCTATTGCGATGACTACCATTAGGCAGAGGAATCAATCGACAAACCCGGCGCAATCAACGACTGGTCGTCAAGACGAAGAGCCTACGCCTTTGCAGAGCCGTAAGTGAGCAAGGTACATCCAGATAAAGTAGGCTAATTCCAACAGAACGTCGCATGCCGACATTTGGCCAACAGATCAGGGGTTGGTTACTCAACAGCTTCTTTTCCAGACGCTTAAGTCCAGAGGAAATCAGAGCCACAACGGAATTGGCAGAAGAGCGTATGAAAAGCAACCAGGAGTATGCGCAGCTTGAATACGAAAAAGGCGAGTCTACTTAACTACATCCCCACAAGAAAGGCCCTAACATGACTGAAATAGTGGACGATTTCCCTGCGGGATATCCAAGACTGGCAGCCCTCTTGAATAGCGACGAGAGCTTCATAATCTTTCGAAGATTCGGTCGCCTCTCAACCCGACTCCTACTCCATCTGCAGAGTGAGTTGGTGGTACTCCAAAAGGAACTTGATGCCTTGGACAAGAAGGATGACGCAGACGCAGTAATGCATTGGAGACTTAGGGGCAATAAAGCCTTTGAGGGATACAACTTAGAACAGGAGGATTTGCTCAATAGGATAAGGGAAAAATACCTCCAATATGGTAGTTAAACCTGGTATATGGGGAAAGGGAACAGAAATGCTGATTCTGTTTTTAGTCGAGGTGCTTGACAAGGACGTATCGCTTCGCCGTCTCAACAAGTCGACTACCCGCGATCACCGTTCAATCTTCGACTGGGTCAGATCGGAGAATCCGCTCATTGGAGATCCTAATAAAGCAGACTTTATCACTCGTTTTGAAGATTTTGTCTCCTTATCGCAGCAAAGTCAAAGCTCTCGTCGCTTTGAGGATTTCATCCAGCAAGTTTTGGGTGACGATCCTCCATCTGTCCTCAAGGTGAGTTGCGTTGCATAATCCACAATAAGGATATCCCGTATACCCCTAACACCCAACAGAGTCTTCTCCAAGATTCCAAAGTCCGAAAGAAGACGGATGAGCCATATATAACGATATATTCTCCTCCTCGACTTGCGTTCCTTGCAAAATGCTTGAGTGGCTCCTTAGCCGCTTTGGTACTTCTTATTCCGGTATATGTGCTGTTTCTCGTGGAAATGAGCCGCGCTTTGATGGCAGTCATAACCTCCATCTTCGTCCTCGCATTCGTGGTTATCATGTCGGCGGTGACAGACGCGAAAGTCCATGAGATATTTGTTGGAGCAGCTGCGTAAGTTTTCGGGAACAAAATTTGAGGCTATTGCTGACTTCGATAGGTATGGGGCGGTCCTCTTGGTGTTCCTAGGAAACATCAACAATCAAACAAGCATGTGTCGTGCCTGATTGTCTGCGTAGTATGATCGTACTCCAAGCCTCGGGATATGATCGAGAAGTCTGATGCCATCGTGAGTTTCGGGTCGTTGGTATAGGAGCAAAGCTCGGTGGGGACGAGGCGCGGTGTTATGGTGGGTAAAATTCGAGGCGCGTAGCTGGTGAGGAATGTTGGCAGTATTCTGGTCGGTCTTTTCAAGAATATGCCTTGGGACTCTCTGTACGGTGCATTGTTCAAGCGGTACAGTGCAACGAGAGGGTTTTCTTTCTTTCGTGGTTGCGTGGAGTTGTTGTTTCTTGAAGCCTCCGAGAGGCAGCAGGGCCGAAGGACGTCACGAGAACACGTGTAACCGCCACATACCGCTTCTCTTCAAACTAGACTTTATTCTCTCTGTGTGTGGTCTGACCAGACAACCCGTAAAACAGGGAACTTTGGTTTTCTAACAACTATTCATCAATCTAACCTGAGAACCCCTTCCAAGCTGATCAAGTATCACGTGTTTTACATCTAGTCTTCCTGACCCATTCTCCTTTTCCTGGTCGGTTAAGAAGAAATAGTAAATTAAGCCTTAATCCAAAGATGAAACTGAAATTCTATCTTTTGACTCACGTAACCAATGACGTTACCAACCCCGACGGAAGTTACAATCTCATTCTACAAAAGGATGTCAAGATGGCACAACAGAAAACTGTTGGTGGTCTTTATAGTGTACGAAAATAAACACTTTTTTTGCTTTCGAAAAGAACTGAAACATATAACCTAGGATCAAATTGAGAAAAATCTCATCCACAGCAAATTTCTTCTGGGGAATCATCGAGAATGATACTTAGTAGGTGGGTGGGTTTCTCGCCAAACAAACATCCCGTACAATTCAACGAACAATGTAAAAAACTATTCTTTCGTGATTCTGATTCTTTAATAGCATATATTGAATCGCAAAATAAGAAGTTAATGTTCCCGACAGCTAGTTGTTGAGTAATTAATCGTTTAAGCAAATGTGTGAGGGAGCTTTTCTCTTGGCCCCCAAATTTCTTATCCGTAAAAGCTAACGTGCTACTTGCCAGCTTACCAACAAATCAGCACCTCACCTACCATATCCTTTTAGCTCCCATCCCTCATTTACGGCCCCCAGTTATCTATCAGTTTACTCGCTCGCTTACTCGCTGAATAAATTACTAGCTTGCTGGCTTGGACTGGACATCACCTCAAACCCTCCATCACACCTGTTCGCCAACTCACGTCCTATCACATATGTTGTTGTTGTTATTGAATCAGTAAAATCCTCCTCTGGATGGTTATCAATTAACTTTAAGATAACAATATGTTGTTGTTCACGAGATACTCGTGGGTTACTCATGGTCACTGGTTTACTCACAACTCACTTTCCAATGAACACCATGAAAACTTGTTGAGAAAAAACGCCTGTTATTTTCCAATTGTTTGTTACCTGAAAATACCGGGAACATTTTCAAAAACGCGATATGATATACTCTTGGTACAAATACTCTGTAAATCGTCTCATCTCCCGTTACTTGGAGAGATCAGTTGTAAAACAACTTCATAATTTTTCTTATCCTTTATTTTGTTGGTACCGACAACAGAATAGCATCGTCAACAATAGAATTAAATACTTTTACGGAAGATGAAGTTCATAGTCTCCGGACAGACATGGGTCTTATCTAGGTACCTTCCCATTTTGAGCTCGTTGTGATGGAGCAATGTTTGATCTAGGTTTGAGAGAAGGAGTGGCCAGAAGTTCCACAGTGTTGAGGTCGAGTTGATGGCGAAGTTTGGGAAGGAACGATCCTCGGTCCACTCTCCAGCCCAAGTAGCGACTGCCTTTAAAAAGCCAACCGGATAGTCTTAAAAAACCGAGAGCCTCGAGTTAACAGACTTCCAAGTACCTTAGAGTATCTCTTCGACATCAAAGGTGGTCAGTTAAGGTAAGTACGACTAGAACCAGGCCAGAAACCTTGAAAAGTTTTATCGCTTTGAGTAGCACCACTGTTTATATCAAGCTGTACGCGTAGATAAAATGCAGCTTTGCGGATGGAGTCGAAGCTCTCATTCTCTGCCCCTTTGCCGTGCTTTCAGCTCAGCACTTGCTTGGCTGAAGAGCACAATTTGACAATGGCTCCTCAAGCTGGGTACCTTCCTTATTTCATGATAACAATGGAATAAGCTAAGGAGTGGAGAATGAGCGAAATTTTTGGCGGGTATTCTTGCTTGACCCGCTGGTCTAGATGATCGAGAGTGTCAAAGAAAGAAGGAACGTTGGTGTTGGTCCAACACCCAGAGTCAACACCCGTCTATCCTCTACGGGGAGTTGGAGTCGGGCCTTGGGAATGGGAATTGGGTGGTTTCTTCCCTCCTCAACACACTTACGGCGGCAAGACTTGCTTCGCTCTATTGCAAAGAGGAAATGAGTGGTTTTGAGAGCATGCCTCAGGTCGCCAAACAAAAGCGCTTTCTGCAAATATCAGTGGGGAAATATTCCGCGTTACGCACAGCAAGACAGAGAGTTCGAAACATATCTCGCAACAGGAAAGGGAAGAAATAGAGAGAGGGAAAGAAGGAGCTGGGTGGTCTGTCTCCAACCTCATGAGCCAAATGTATGTACCATTCTTCTTTCCAACGCACTCACTTGCAACAACCGAAGAGAGTGGAGTACAAGAATTCCAATACAACGATCCATAGGAACGAGTAAGAGGGAGTGCGACAAGAATTGCCTTGTTGGTGTTGTGTCCAGACTTTTCCATTGGGGTAAGCTTCGCTTGGGGTCGTTCCTTCCTTTCTGGCTAGAGACAACACCAACGAAACAATTCTTGCCGCAAGCGCGTCCATCCAATTCTTTCTCGAGGAACGAACGAGCAGGATGTACCTTTCCCTACTTGCCCTCTCGTTATCCGCTAACCAACAACGGCCCAAATATTGAAGCCCTTGTGTCCCCCTCTCTTTCTTTTCTTCTTCTTCTCCTTCAACCTTCTTCTCCATCAACAACCCGACTCGTCCCCAAAACCTATCCATTACACGCATAAGCTAGGGTTCTACAGTGCTCTTCTGGACAACCCACTGATTTAGGACAGTCCCTGGTTTCAGCGCCGAGGAATTGCCCAGAATACTCACACATGTACCAGTGGCTCTGGAGTCCGTTCTTTTTGGTTGTGGTGTACGCTAAATGGGTTGGGAGACTCTATTTCTGAATACCTTCTTGTGGGCTTTCTTGTTTGCTGGCTTTTGGCTACTGCCTTCCTGAATCCTGATGAGGGGTGAGAGGAACGTCTGCACTGGTAAGTTGACGATGAACCTTGCTCCAATTTGACGATCATGGAGCTGACGAGACGCAGACGAATTGCAATTGCACAGTCCGCGGGGGACCGCATGCCTTGCTGGCATCCAGAGAGCGTTCTCTTCCGGTCATTTTCCAGCATGCTCATCTGCTGAGATGTGGTGGAGATAAGAGAGGGGTGGTGAGTTACCATCGGGCAAATCCTTGCCCGCCGTGCCAATTGACCCGTCACTCTCCCCCATCCCCCACCATCAGCATGCATTCACGCATCTAAGATACCACTCTGAGTGATACTCGGTCATGGTGGAGATACTCGGCAACGATGGAGAACTGGGCCATGAATCCCCTCGTACGAGGAAAATGGATTCGTCGAGTTCATCGAGCTTCCAAAGCTCTCTTGCCTATTGCTCAGAGTACTCGATAGCCTCAAGTCTGACGCGATGACCAACTATTTGGCACTCGAGCCTGGAAGGGCTACACAGCTGCCAGTTCTCATCATAGGTGCTGGTGAGTGTCCCTTGCAACACCTTCTCTTTACTGCTCGGCCCCATTGCTAACACTTAAACAGGCTGCACCGGATTGAGCCTTGCTCAAGGCCTCAAAAAGGTTCGCCCTTCCTCACTTTAAAGACGGAACAATTCGAATTGACAGTTAATTATGCTGGTGTTCCTTGCACCGTTTTCGAGACGGAACCTGCGGACGCTCAGCGGGCACGAGATTGGAATTTTGGAATACACTGGAGCGTCCCAATCCTCGAAGAATTGACGCCGCCAGAAGTCTTCGCAAGACTTGACTCCACACAAGTCGACCCCCATAGACCACGTCCCCCATCCGATACCATGAAATTTTACAATGGCGAGACGGGTGAACAAATTGGGGCTGCCGTAATACCGGATCTTCGTCGCCTCCAAAGAAGCAAGCTGCGAGCTCTTCTCGCGGAAGGAATTCCTATACAATACAGCAAGACTTTGTCTACGATATCATACTCGAGAGATGGCACAGCGGTGATTGCACACTTTGAAGACGGTTCAAGTGCCACTGGTTGTATTCTGATTGGGGCAGATGGCACCAGATCAAAAGTCCGGCATATCTTGCTTGGGCCCGAGAAAGCAGCCTTGGAAACGCTAGAATACGCAGCTTCTATTGTGCAAGCAAACTTCAATGCTGAACAAGTGAAGTTCTTGCGATCTTGGCATCCGTTGCTTCAAGCCTCCATTCATCCTGCAGGCTTGTTCAGTTACCTGGGGCTTCACTCGGCTCCGGACCCGAATGATCCTGAGAATTGGATCATGAACCACTACATCTCATGGCATTGCACGCATGCTGAACAAGAGAATGTTAAGGATTGGTCGAACGAGATGCGACTCGGGCATCTGAAGGGACTTGCAGAAACATTTGCAGATCCATTTCGCAGCGCCTTTGAATGGCTCAAGGATGATCAACCAGTGTGGTACTCTCCGTTAAAACAGTGGGATCCGAGTCTGCCAGAACATCAATGGGATAACCATGATGGTCGAGTTACTATAGCTGGTGATGCCGCTCATCCAATGACCTTTCGTAAGGTTGCCTCTATCTTTCCTATTTAACTTCGTCCCAGGCGAACTATTACTGTCGATTTTTGGCCCAGTAATAGTTCGCCTGGGACCAAGTATTAAAACAAAATCAGAACATGCTAACTAGAAATAGAACGAGGGCAAGGTTGCAATTTTGCGATTAAAGATTCCTTGGAACTCGTAACTCATATTGCCTCTTTCCTGAATTCTAAAAGCAAGAGCAGGGCTGAGGCAGTAGGAGTTTACGAGTCGGAGATGAAAGAACGAGCTGGTACAGAGGTAAGATTGTCTGGTGAGAATACAAAAATGGTTCATGTATGGGAAAAGGTCCTGCAAAGTCCTCTTATGAAGCATGGACTGGCAAGAGCTAGCTAGGTTTTCTTGCCGGACTTAGGATGGCGGAGAAGAGATAACCTAGGATACTTATTAATTTAGCTGATTTACAGGCGTTGAATTACTATCTAACTAGACAGCATTTTTTTCCAGCTCCGAGTTTTGAGGCAAAACAATCTCACCAAATTTTTGGTTTTTCTTCCCCCTGATGATCCCCATGAGGGGAACAAAACCCCGGGTTCCCCGCATTCCAATCTCTTATCGTTATCGCTCATGACATCATTTATTTCAATGAAGCTCGAGATTGAGTCTATCGAGGAAGTCGTATTTATGACATCCTCCCTTCGTCGCTCTAGATTTTTATTTCATAGACTCATATTATCGTATTTTCGTATGTTTCCCCTCAACCGGATTGTTTTAGAGTCAGCATCGGGAGATATCATTTTCCGAGCTTCCGAAACGAGGGGTACTCCTCCTTTTGATTCGTTGCCCTGAAAGAGGCGCTGGAATGTATGATGCCATCTTAGAGCTTAGACACGCAAGCTCAAACATCGAGGCTTGCCACGACAAGTGATGCTGCCTTGAGCAACTATTTTCACACTACTTTCCTGTCTGCAGAGCAGTAGAGCTATACAATTGAACAAATCAAACAAGTCACCTCCTACTGCCCGGGCTTCCGCAGTCTTGATATCCTTGCTCGTCTCACCTTGCGAGCTTCAAGGCGTCATACCACTTCCATATCTACCTACTACTTTGGTCCATTATCCTCCCTGCCAATTCATCAACATCTTCATTGAATAACTCACGATGAAGTTAACTGCTAATATCCTGCCGTTCCTGGCACTCTCCACAGCCTTCGTCATCCCAGACGACGCAATCGTCGAGCAACTCGCTTTGCAATCCTCCAAACCTCAAAGCTTCGTCGAGAAATTCCAAAGTAACGCCAAATCAGCATGGACCGGTGTTGAGGAAACTCTCCAAGATGCACTTTCCTTTTCGGAGAATGCTCTCGATCACGCTCTTCATGCTGGTAGCAAGGTGAAGGAGGTCTTTGAGTGCCAGATGTCGATGACGAAGTTTGATATGCCCGGCTGGCTGTCTACCGAAATCGAAACCCCAGAGGATGTCGAAGATCACCCGCATCATCGACCACATCATCCTCCTCCTCATCACGATCCTCATAAGAAACATAAGCCCAATCAAACTGTTTACGAACTCATTGCTGGGAGTAAATACACGACCAAGCTTGCGGAACTTATTAATCGATATCCGGACTTGGTGGAGGCTTTGAATGGGACGGCTGCGAATTTCACGGTTTTCGCTCCGACGGATAAGGCTTTTGCGAAGTTGCCGAAGCATCATAAGCCGAGTAAGGAGTTGATTAAGAGGGTTTTGACGTATCATGTTTCACCGGATTTCTATCCTGCGGGACGGGTGCTGGTTACGCATACTATTCCTACGCTTCTTAAAGAGGAGAGCTTGGGCGGGGAACCTCAAAGGTTGAGAGTTGGTCTTGGATTGGCAAAAGGTCTCAACATCAACTTCTACTCCCGCGTCATTGCGATCAACATCTTTGGGACGAACGGGGTTATTCACGGTGTTGACTCGCTTCTTTTGCCTCCACCTCCTGCGCTTAAGATTGTGGAGTTGTTCCCTGGTGAGTTCAGCACTTTGCAGTTGGGACTAGTCAAAACGGGTCTCTTCGATATCATCGAGAAAGCAAAGCACGAAGGAGGAACGCTCTTCGCACCATCCAACTTTGCGTTCCAGAAGTTGGGTCCACGAATCAACGCATTTCTGTTCTCCAAGTACGGCGAGAAGTACTTGAAAGCGCTTTTGGAGTATCATGTTGTTGCAAATCAAACTCTTTACTCAGATGCTTTTTACAAGGAGAAATCGGCGGAAGAGAATGGGGTTGGGGCAGAAGATGTTCCTAAAGGTCATTGGCATGTTGATCTTCCGACGCTGCTGGAGGATAAGAGTTTGAGTGTTGATGTTGCACGATGGGGAGGTTGGATTACGATTAAGATTAATGGGTTTAGTGGTGTTGCTGTGCAGGATGGTGTTGCGAAGGATGGCGTGGTGAGTAAATTTCTTCTTTTGTCCCTCATTTTGAAATGGTTGGGAGCAGGTTTTTTTCTTGATTACTTCTCTCGGTTCCTGAGTCAATGAGCAGAATATGTGCTGATTTGTTGTAGGTGCATGTTGTTTCTAATGTTCTCATTCCTCCTAAGACTCCTGGTGGGGCTATGTGGACGGGTGAGGAGATGGATGTCGAGGAGTTTAAGGCTAGGTTTGATGGTCTGGATAGGGAGTTGTAAGTTGGAATGGGCAGGGGATGGTGTTTGGAAAGGGGGATCGGAAATGGGAAATCGGAATAAGATTGGGGAGTTTGGTGACATGTAGCGGAGCAAAATAAATTGTGTTTGCGAGCTTTTCATATTATTCGTGTTGTTGTGAGATTCTTTTTGGCGTCCATTCACGCAATTGTCTTGGGTCTTGGGCACTTGTTCATCCTGATTTCTCGCTCCGAGGTGTAACCACGGATTGGAAGACCTTTCAAATACGCTTTGTCTCGAACAGGAGATTGTGTTAACAGCTTTATGCGCCTCCCCCACCCGGGCTTTTTTGGACTATCTTTTGACAAAAAAATGATGAGACGAGACTTCAAATTGAAACATATCGGTGAATCTCTTTGATCTTTCAGTAAGACGAATCCAAGCTACGTTTTGAAGGATACAAGTGGTGAGGCTGGAAATGAGTACGTGTTTCAATGAGTAAGAAAGGGGGATAGTAGGGCAGGGATTGAGAATTTTCTAGAATAGTACCTCTTTTTGACTTCTTGTACTTGTGATATTTACAAAGGGACGATTTGATTTATTGTCGTTTGTATTCTTACTTTCGAATGTTATCGCTCCTCTCAACATTAACCGAGAAGCGGCTGGAGTTTACTGAGTCTGAATATTTGGTGACTTCTGTGTCTGCTCGAATCTCCATTTTCGGCAATCCTTTTCTTGTAACCCATCTCGCATGACTGGGTACAGCATTGGAAATATGACTGTAACTTCCGTTGAGTTTTCAGTGGTTTGATGAGTCTTGCATTGTTGTTGGAGGGGGTATTGATCCTTCCACTTTCGAATCTCGACGAAGATTAAGTTTTATGTAACATCAGCCATTCACCCAGGAGATAGGTGAAGCTCGAGGTATCTAAAGGTGGAGTAAGTCATAGGTTCTACTTTTGAATATTCGAGAGAGGGTATGGTTTGTGGAGGTGATGCCTCGATGTATGTTCGGGAAGGAGGAAGGAAAGAGGTGGTTTGGGAGTGTTTAAAGTTGAATCCGCCTTTGGGGAAACCCTGCCGCAATGATGGAAAAAATGGATCGACACAGTGGACATGGGGTTGGAGAGGGGAGTATGCGATTTGAATTACTAGAATTGGGTTCTTGGAGCAGCTCGGAAAGATTGTGATGTGTGCGTTGATAGTTGTGATGAACTGAAGTTGAAAAGAAGGATAGTAGTTTGATAAACAGTATGGTTTGTTGTCGATTCTACTCTTCCTGTCGAATTTTATGGTTCGTCGCTGACGAGAGCCTTTCTACTCTGAGGTCTTTGGCATATGACTCTCGGGGATTTTGGATACAGTAGAAATATTTGGGTAAGCCATCTAGGAAGAATATATGTGGCCTAGAAGCGTGGACCGGTTGCCGTCTATCCTTGGTCAATTTTTGGGTTGGGAAATTTTGGGAATACGGGGCGGGGGCTTAATTATAGGGTTGGGAAAGAACATTGAATGGAAACTACACGTGGTATGGTGTTTAGTGTGTTTGGAAATATTTGGTCTGAAGTAATTGAGGATAAGGAACTAGTAATTCTGCCAAGTTTATTTGATTTCAAGACCACTTTCCTGGTTTCCCCATGGCTGTTCTCATTTCTGCAGAGAGATTCCGCCAATCTGCTGACTTAGGTGAAATATTCGTAGTTTGAGAACGACTGGTGAATTCTAATCTTGTGGAGCACTTCTTCAGATGACGCATGAACACTCCCAGAAAATTTGTTTCTTTCATTTTCCACACAGCTCCCCACCCACCTCTTACAAACGTCCATCAACCAGTTCTCACAAAAGATACGAAGAAGCTATCTCAACCCTTCCAATCGACAAAATGAAAATAAAACTTCGATTTGGATCTGCTAGGCCGTCCAAGCCCGCCGCGCACTCTCCAGTTGAGGTACCAAAGAGTCAAAACCGATTGGCACGACTTGTCGCTGGCTCATTTGTTGAACCTACAAACCCAAACCTACTGAAGCCATCAAGCAAAGTCAAAAGGGCACTAAGAGTATTTTTAGCTTTCCAGCGGTCAAACAAGCACAACCAAGTATGACCACCTATCCACTTCTGTTTTAACAAACCTAAGCAAGAAACTAACTCAGACACAGCTTGTATGCTTAGATGCACTCCCTCACGAACTTCTCGTCATGATATTCAAGTATCTCGACCCGATCTATTCAGTGTGTTTAGGACTTATGGCACGAAAATACTATTGTATCCATTACGAGCTATATGGAACGGTCAAACTAGGGGATTCTTATTTTACTGCCTCTGCCAAAGATTGTGACTTCTATAATTTACCTGAAACATAGATGGCTGACAGAGGTTGGATGGTAAGGGACATTTCTTTTCTGTTCCCTTTCATGTGCTTCCATTCAACAACAGAAGAACCTACTAACTTTCAGCAGCGAATTTCTTTCTGTATTGAACGCCCTAGGTTATATTTTAACCTCCGTGGTTAGTGGCATGATCTAGAGAAAGATCGATATCAAACCTCCTATTTTACAAGATGGAAGGTCAGTAAATGGTATGAAAGACTTGGAATACAACGGGACATGTGGAATATTGAAACCTGGGAGGGGTCTGAATGCTATTACAATTTTGTGAGAAACGGAGAAAGTGCTCTGTTTGTCAAATATGGAGAGGTAATAATAGAGTCGTAACGGATATCCTTTACAAATTGTTTGTTTCTCTGATCTCGTTTCCATCCATACTGTGTTGAAGTGCAATTAGAGTTCATTGCAAGATAACATTGAATTGAGCTATGCAGGTCAGTTATACGACTACTTGCTAGCATGGACATCCCAGAGCATAAACAGTCGCACACTCAGCAAACTAAAGAGTTTTCGTCCAGTGTTTTTTGACAGCAAGTGACATCAGCCTTTCGTTGCGAATTCAGCACATCCTATCAACAATATATCAACAATATGGCGGAGCTCTGTCTAGCCCATCAAAATGATACCAGGGAGCTTATGGTGGGGTCGGCCAGATCCTCTAAGATCCCCAGTCCATCCCCAGTCAAAGCAAAGAACTCAAAAACGTGGGCACAACTTGTTGCTGGCACATCTGATCAGACCATACACCCAAATCCGTCAAAAATAGCAAAGAATCTGTTATCAAACTTATATCGCAACAACACTGTGAATCAGCTCGGCAATGAGGTGACGAGTCATTGTCTTACTCACATATTCATTAGCGTTAGTCCGCTTACCAGCTATCAGCTTGGTATCTTACTAATAGACAAACTCAGGCACATGTCGCTTGTCTTGATACATTGCCACCTGAAATCCTTGTTAAGATATTTAAATACCTCCGGCCGTTCCACTCCGTATGCTTAGCCTTATGGCACGAAAGTACTATGCTATACATCACGAACTACACGGAAAAGTTAAACTGAGCGACAAATACAGCAAGAGATTGGAACTATCTGGATTGCTCGATATCTGGATGGCGGACCGAGGTTGGACTATAAGAGACCTTTCCCATTTTATTTTCCTTTTTCTGTTCTTGTCCTTGACTACCCCAATAAACGAGAAAAATTTATCACTTCCCAATTGTTCTGGGCTCCAGATTAACGATTAGAGTATATGCCAATCTCATGCAGTGGGTTTCTTTCTATAAAGATCTCTCTTATCTATCGTTTGACAACGGTTGGGAAGAGATGGGGACCCTTGGTCAACACTATAATTATCCGTGTTACAGTACTTATGATTAAGTCGGAGCCATTTAAGCGAGCGGCGGGTTCCCCCACCGTAACCACCCCGACAAAAGAGGGTGTATCATAAGCAATTTACACTAGAATTAGATAAGAAGTTTCTAGAAAGAACCCCTAGAGTATAGGCTACATTATAAAGCTATCTAACTCAAAAAACTGCCTAAAAACAGCCCTAGTACTTTGTGTGCCAGCCACCTGCCGTGATACAGGCCTCTATTCTAGAG
>LLCD01000186.1:0-24666 GCA_001414355.1 Hymenoscyphus salicellus
GTACTAGTCATAATCAAGCCCTTCCTACTACTCTCATCAAAAAGCTCCCTAACCCTCTTCAACAACTGATTCGCCAACGTAACCGGAACAGCCAATTCCAGCGTGTACGCAGCCAAGCCATAATCCCATTCCGGTAATTGACCGGGGTATAAACCACCGATTAGGACATCGTAGTTATAACCATAAACGGGCCAAGTGGTGAGTTCCGTGTCGTTGGTTTTCTCGTGGAAATTGGGTTTTGCCCACAACCCTTCGAAGATGGTTTCTGCGAGGAAGTTAGAGGTTGCGAGGATTTTGCCGGAGTCGAGCAGGACTTTTGCGGCTGTTGCTTCGAGGGAGGTGATTGAGAAGGTGGATTGGAAAGCTTGTTGGGTTGTGGAGGCTGTGTCGACCAGGTCGTAGTAGCGGTGGTGGAATTTCTTGAGGTAGGGCCACCACCAGAGGTTTGCGGTTGCGTAGGGGGCTATGAGGCCGTAGATGTCTCCATCCAGAACATCGGCTTCGGCAAGTCTGTTCTCGTTAGAATTTTGACAAAAAGGAGTGAAGGGGAGGACGTACGTTTTCTGATTAGCATACAACTTAGTATCCGGATAAATCTTAAACTTCAACTTCGCAATCGGACCCAGCAAGCCCAAAGACGTCGATGCAGCAAGCCAATCTTCATTCGTCTCATCCCTAACAATATGCTTCAACTCCCCGGTTCCATCGATAATCCACATCTCAAGCACTCCAGCAGCAACCATACTCGCCTCCCTTAATGAACTTCTATGCGCACCCATGGCCACCGCCCCAGCGATCGTCATATTCCAATTTACAAGCGCATACCCAATCGACGCTTCTCGTTCATGGAGGAATTCTGCGAGTTCAAAGAATGTCACGCCTGCTTCGATAGTAACGGATCCGGAGGCGAGGTCAAAGTCTGAGATTCCGTAGACGCCTTCGGTTACCATTATTATTGTTGGGTCGTCGGTGCACATGGTGTCGTACCACATATGACCTTTTCCAGAAGCACGGATGGGGATGTTTGATGCAGCAGCTGATTTGACGATAGATATCATCTCATCGACAGATGTAGGGTGGAGGATGGAGGAAACATTGTTGCATGCTGGGGAGCCTTCGCCGTCGAAGGTGTTGTATACGAGAGCATTTGAAAATGAAACTAGCAGTCCGAGGACCGCTAAGAGGGAAGAAAGACCATACATCGTGAGAATCCACTCTCAGTGGTAAGGAAAGAGAAGAGATTCCGAGGGGCTTTGGGAGACAGTTAGTTTGTATAAGTTGTATTTCACCCGGTGTACTCATACCGAGGCTCCATATGATCAACAAGTTATGGAGGGTGAATGCAGGGTTTGGTAAAGAGCATGTGAGAAACTCCCTCTCCTCTTGCATCCGTATTTCCCATCTGACAAAGTTAATTCATGAGAAACAGAAAAACATCGGAAGAGATCATGTGGCACTGCAGCAGTCTGAATCCCCTTAAGCATCCAGAGCTGGCCTTCAGAAAAATCCTCCAAACGAAAGACAGTAAATCTAGACAAATGAAACAAATTCCCATCCGATCGCAGAACCACTTGGTCTTCAGCTTTGGAGGTGTTGTGAAAGCATCCCCAGCACGGTAGAAAATGATTTTGCGGGGTACCTTGCATCAGCAGCCATGGCACTGCATGGATCATCCGACTGGGACACCGGTGCTGTTGGTGATGAATGGGGAAGGAACGATCGTCCTATGATGCGTATGAATGGACACACCGAGGTTGGTGGGCTGATGATCCCAATTTTAGGTTGGTAAATTGCATTTGTTCTGCTTGTCGCACTTGCCAAAGTCATTTTGTTGTTGGGGGAAGTTGCGACGGGGTTTCTCCTGAGAAAAAAAGGCGCTTGAGTTTGTGGGGAAATTAGGCGCGTCTGGGTCCCACATCGGACCCTAATTCGGTGCGTCTCTCTCAACCTTCACATGAGAGCAAGGTACGACTTTGGACCTCCTCAACCTTCACCTCAACTATCACGCTACTGGAGAATACAAAAGCAAATCGGCTCCCACTTCGGGCGCTGCTTCCCTCTTCAAAGACTTGGGACAGGTCGCTCCTTCTTGCAGGTTGCCATCAGAAAGAAAAACGACAAAAAAGTATGATTTCCTTTTCGCTCTTACCTCAGGTCCCTTTCGCCTTCAACTCAACTAGAATACCCGACTACTAGAAAACACAGAATCCAGGTACCCGGGCGCCCTTGGCGCTCTTTAGCCACTCGTTAGTACCCAAGTGGCTCTCCTCCACCCACTATCGATGTTTTTTATTTTGTATTCTTCCATTGGCCGTCGAGAAACACGGAATTGAGGTCTCCATGCTATACTATAAAAACCGGGGGCTCTTACTTCCGCTCTTACCTCAATCCTACCTCGATCTAGGAGGCATGGACACTACAAAAAAACACAGAATTGAGACTCCTCCTTTCCTCTTATTATGGCGTCAGTTCTTAGGAAACACAGAATTCAGTTCTCTCTTTTACTCGCTTATCGTACTAACAGAAAGAATGTCTCGATTCCAGCCTTCACTCACGACGAGAGAGTGTGGAGTGATTTGCACTTTTTGATTCTGGGACACAAAGCTGAGGTCGTGCCCGCCCTTCTCACTACTAGAAAAAGACAGAATCCATATCCCTCCTTCGGCCCACCTCCTTGCCCCTCCAGTCTCTCAATCATTACAACACCAGAAAAACACAAAATTCGGGTCGCTCCCTCCCTCTCATCTTAAGTTGAGTTTCCGCTTGCCCTCTCACCTCAGTGCTGCGAGAGACTGGAAACACGGAATTTAACCCCCCCTACGGTCTCCATTTGACTCTCAATACGCCATCGTGGTACAGCAACCACCAAACTGAGGTCCCTCCTTCCAGGATCCCTCTACCTCGGCCCGAGCATGCTCTCGCCATACTGGCAGTGAGGAAAACACAAAAGTGAGGTCGTTCCTCATTATTGCCTTAACCTTGCCCATCCCCGGGCGGGCCTACGACGGAAGAAACGGAATGAATTAGATTGCACATGGTCTGGTTGTGGATTAAAGTATTTGTATCAATGAAAATGATATGCTGACATTTTCAAGTATAGATAATGTTCAGTTACCATACTGGAAACAAATAGAAATATTTAAATGTGGTGACAGGACTTCTCAGCAAAGCACGAGGAAGCGCTGGTACCGGTAATCCCCCGGCCCGAGAGTGAAACATGGAATTCAAGGTCACAGATTTGAGTTCGCTTCTACTCTCTTACTCAAGCGACGAGTGCTTCCCCTCATACACTCAAAGCAACACAGAATCGAGATTCCGAAACATAGAATTCAGGATGCCTTGTTGTCAACGATGGAATTGTAGTTAGTTCTTCTTTGTGCCACTAGCACGGTACCTACTTGCGCATTCAAAATAACTAAGGTCGTACCTTCCCTCCTACTTTTGCCTTAAACATACCTAGGTTCCCTTCCTGCACAGAACTTGAAGTCGTGCATTCATTGCAGACTCCTGCTCTCGCATTAGCCATATGATGCCAAAAAACACAATGTTGAGGTCGCGCCTTCCCTCTTCGCTCGACCAAACCACAAGTACACTCACTCCATCCAACTCTTGGCCCACACATATTTGATGTCTTCTCGCCCTTAACCAGAAACACAGAATGCAGGTTCTCCTTTGCTACCACCGAATAACACAAAACTGACTTCCATCTCTCTGAAGTACCCCCCATACCTAGTCGCGCCAAGAAATACACAGAATTGAGATGCCTCCTTGTTTTTCGCATTCAACTTAGAAAGATAGGTCATGGTAGATAAGAGGAGGCAGAGAAAGAACCTGAATTCATATGGGTGGTACGAGAAGCATGGTTGAGCCGAGGAAGTACTAGTGAGAAGCTGAGAGGGAAGGAGCGGTCTGAATTCTGTGCTTTACTAGGTAGGTAGTGAGTAGTCGAAGGGCAGGGGCGGCCTCAGCTTGCTCTTTCCCTCTCTTACCTATTATGAGAAGAACTTGAAGGTGAGGCCGCCCCTTCTCTCTCTACTAGGAAACACAGAATTAAGGTCTCCTTATCTATCTCACTTCACTATAGCGCTACTAGGTAGAAACACACAAAATCAAGGTCTCCTTCGTCATGCTAACTCACTGTCAATGGAATTCCTTGGGTCGAGGGAGGGAGGCACGCTCGTAGATCAAGGACACAAAGTCGAGGCGTCCCTCTCGCTCTCTTCTCAACTGTAGTACCGCATTGAAACACAGAATTCACTTTTCTCTCTCTGAGCTATTTGACGGAGACCCTATCTCAATACTGTGTCCTCGACAGCAGCCGCGTGTCGTCTTTCTTATAAGCATGGCCTTGGCGAGACTCTTCCTTACCCTCTCGCTCCTCCCTCACCTCAACCCCTACAGCCCCACCCCACCAACCAGCAACCAGCTGTTAAGCAACAAAGAACCTCAAAATAGCGCCGCCTCTTACCAGTAAAAACTGTCCTTGTGGCTCAAACGGTTAGATAAGGTTCACAAAAGTACAATCTCGAAAGAGATTTGAGCTACGACCACTATCCCTTGCTAGATGAATATATCCCTGATTCAATTCAGGGTGACTTTGGGTCGTGTTAGCGGAGGTAAAACCCTGCATGTAACATTCTTTTTGCGCTTTTTTTTCTCTTCTCTTGAATCGAGTTGGGGGGTTTTGGGTAGGTTTTTGATTTTTTTGTGTTTGGCAATGAGTGAATTGTGAGCACTTCCTGCACTTCCACTCTGACCTTGTCCTCGTGTCACCACGGCCCACCATATCGAAAGGGTACAACCCAGGCCCGAACACATATCCAAGTTTGGTACTGACCTTACACACATCTTCATTGGAAAAGAGGCCCATCGTGTACGAGGAGGTTGTAAACTCTTTAAAGCACTTGACCGAGGGTCTATCTCGTTTCTATGATTTTTGCTTTGTGGCTATATCTTAACAATCGATAGCGTTGAAAGATTCGACAGCAAATTGTCTCTCACGTGTCCTGTTTTCCAATTCACTCTTTGTGTCTGGGATCTTTGTGGCTCTAGAGTGAGAGTCCTATCCCCTACGTGTTATTGTTCAACAAGTAGGGCATAAAGCGCAAAGTTGAGAAAAATGCTCTCCCAATTTGTCCAATCTTGAGTTTATCGAGCTCAGAGCTCGGCCTTAGAGTCTTGATGCGGGGCTGCCGCCAAACTCACTAGGTTGGAGTGACCACTCCTTCCATATTTCCCTCTCAAGTGAACCCGCTCCGCCCCCCCCTTCCTTTCCAGAGTTTCTTATCATAACTAGCGACTATCCCGTCACCACGATGACGGTGGATTGTCGATAACAACGTGCGTTTTTATCATAGCGCGAAAACCATTCTGTCCTATACATATAATTAAAAATCATATCCCGACAACCACATGACGGCAACCTCACTAAGCCCAAGCCCAAGCCCAAGCCCGCCTATGCTAGCTACACTCACTCAACATCAGGTGAAAAAGGAAGATTCAGCCACGTTGTTCTTGGATGCTCACCAAGTGTTTGTCACATTTGCATTGGCAGCAAGGTTCTCTCATATTCGAATTTTCGTACAATTTCAATGGCATTGAACACTCCGACAAGAAGTCAACCTTTGTCATGTTCAAATTTTCCCCTTGGTGTACACTCTCTCCTCCTAGGAATTCTCTGGTTTTAAAAATAAGCATGCTGCTTATTCCTCGGCAAACATGTTTGTGGGATCAACATGCATTACGGGCTCGGTACCAGACACCAACTTCTTTGTTAGTCATCCGCCCCAATCCCGGGATTTCAGATATATCGGAAATCTTCGGGGTACGGCCTAATCTTCCGTGTTCTCTTCCAGGTTGGCTTATAGATGTTACTCCTTCCGTTCCCTTGTCATTTTAAGCTTATTTTGAACCCTCGTTCTCGTCTTGTTCTTTGAAGGCGACAGGTAGGAGATACAAAATTGACTCATCACACTTCTCCACCGTACCTCTTGTCAAGAGATTCACTATATATATACGGTACCGTAAATAGCAAACTGATCGGCAGGCTACAAGCTTAGAAGAGGTTACTTTGAGAGACCCTTAACAAAGGACTGAGGATTGCGGCCTACGCGCGAGCAGAAGCTACGCGACACGAGTCTTCTGTTTCTCGGTGGATGGGACTCTCTCCTGTCGTATTTCACTTTTTTTGTTTCAAAGTCTGAATGTTAGATATTAATTCGACAGCAGCTTAGAGTTTGACAGTGAGTTGTGTCGTTCAGATGAGGGGTTTGCATGGGTGCAACTTACAGATGGGCTCAATTTTTGGGATAACCAAAACCCAGATGTTCACAGTTCTTGTTGTTGTCTCATGTCTGACATCGCGGGCGAGACGAATGAGATCAGAATGAGCTCGTCCCAACAAGTTACGTTGAATCTACGAGGAATGGAATAGCATGCCTTCACTGTTTGAAATATTCCAGCCTCCGCCTGGTTGGAAGCGAATTTTCAGTTTTACCTCTTTTGCTACGAAGTCTTGAGAAACAAGCAAGGAACTTAGATGTTTCTTTTCGGCATTGTTGTGGAAGGGCAAAGTGTTTCATGTTTTTAAGTTCACAAACCACTCACGTTATTTGTAATTGATGAATAGATTGACTTCATATCACAATATCAAGTAGTCAGACTACCGGAATTAAAGAAACAAGATATACTGTGTATGAAATCCTTCTTTGAGTCCTAATGGCACTAAAGGAAGAACCTGGCTTTTTATTCCTCAATATCAACTCATATTGTGCTTTCTTGTTCCCGTGGCGTAAAATCTCCGGGCAAGACTTTTCACCATTCCAGACGAGTTTCATCTTCTCCATCTACCCCACGAACTTCTTCGCTAACCATTGGTGCGGTGGCAAACGCAAACCCCATCGAGTCGTTGAACAACAAAACATCAAAGCG
This sequence comes from Hymenoscyphus salicellus, assembly GCA_001414355.1. Lineage (NCBI taxonomy): Eukaryota > Fungi > Ascomycota > Leotiomycetes > Helotiales > Helotiaceae > Hymenoscyphus > Hymenoscyphus salicellus. The sequence continues at coordinate 6,931 of LLCD01000186.1, forward strand.
GACTATTTGAGAGTAGAGACGACGAGATTACGATTGTATAAATGAGATTTTATGAAGATATTTATGTATGGTAAAATAGTTGTTAGCTGACTCGACAGCAATTGAATATTCGACAGTTAAGGGGATGTTCATTGTTACTGTAAACTGGACGTGTTCGTGTTACAAGTGAAGTGTGGTTTGTTGCAAGCCCAATAATTAACTGATTTATGTGCTACGTTTTTTGTTATTTGCTTGAAGGCTAGAGGCAGGCTTTTTGGGCAAGTAATTCTCTGTGTTTTGATTGTTGACGAAGTTACAGGGGACTCAGAAGAGGACTGATAGTCTGTCCTTTAACTGTCCAAATTGCAGTTTTTCTTGGAGTAGTCGTTTTTCCTCACTCCTTCCCGGGTTTATAGTAGCTGGAACAATGAATAAGGAGCAGTTATGTTTCAGCTCTGCAAAAACCTGCTCAACGGAATTTCTTTCTATCACACCTTCTGTATATCTATTTTCTTATTGTCGCCCCCCTCACTAAAAAAGCCGTTTCATCTTACAACCACCTTCGGCTCCCTCATCAAAACAGCAGTCCTATCCTTTCCCCCGCCATACGGCCCAAAATCAATGTGAATCTCATCTACCTCCTTCCACCCATATTTCAAATACAACCCCAATCCCATTGGACTAGCAGTGATATAACTCTTCGCCTTTTCCCGATCTATGATCTCCAAAACCGGTTCTAGTAACAGAGATCCGATCCCTTTTCTTTGGTATTCTGGACGAACGGCGAGAATTCTCATGTCTTTGGTGTTTGTAAGTAAAGTGGGAGGAGGGGATATGGAAGGGGAAGAGGGAGGCGAACAGTAGTGTTCTTGAGGTATTAACCACTTTTGTCTTGCACGGAGAAATTTGATGAGAAATTCAACAACCAGTTCGTCGTTTGAGCCTGGTGGTAGGACTTCGTTGCGGATTGATGTTTCGGGGTCTGGCGCGGAGGGTTCCGGTGTGTGGGGGTAGTTCCAGTTGCTGAAGGCGACGATTTCACTTTGCGGGATTTCTATCAGTACTGGAATTTTCTCGTCTTCTTCATATCTTCGCCTCGTTTGATTTTGAAAGAAGGCTGAGTCTCTGAGAAAACTTACCCCGTCATCTCATGAACAGCCTTGAAATATTTCATCCCCGGCGCTGCAAAGCTCTTTTCGTAACCTTTCAATGACCTGTCCTTCAATATTTTAGGATCCGAGTTGGGATGCATGTAGTATACTATTGGATCTTTGGCGAATGATTCGTTGAATATGTCTACGCATGCTTCCATATCGGCTAGTTCGCAAGGAAGGATTTTGATGTTTGATGTAGTCATCTTGTCTTCACTTGTGGGAGTTGGCGGGAGAGCAGCTCGGTGGCTTTCAAAACTCAAACTAGCAACAAGCTTCTATGTGGTTTTTAATTGAAAGACGGTGACTACTTTGGGAAATGATAGAATTAGGCAGACCGATCACATGACGCGTTCAAAGGTGGGATCCAGGTCGATATGATGGTCAAGGAGATGAACTGTTAATCTGTAAATCTGCTAATTGAACGAATTGTCAAGTAAGCCACCGAATTGTCGAGTAAGCTAAAGAGGAACAAGGGGGAAAATGTGGGGGGCCAAAATTATATAGTGTCAGTAAGCCATCAAAAAGTGAGTAACCCAAGTATCAAATGTGGAGGGATATGTCCCTGTAAAATACCCTGAAGCCGCCCGGGCGCATTCTGGCGCGGCCCTGTATTTCCCTGTAAGTCATGCCTGAGTTATTTCTTCAGGGCGTCGTTCATAGGGCTGATAGCAAACGAGAAGAACCGACATGTTTTTAACTATATGCTGTAATACAATTCGAAATAAAAGAGCCCTGAGAAGTGAGACTACCAGAACTTCTTCTCTCGCGTCTCGTAGTCTGTGGTTTTGAATGAACTCTCCTCTTCAACAAACATCCTACCATTGCCTTCTTTCCTCGGCTATTTCACCCTTTGTACGACTCTTAAAATTCTTCTAGAAACTGCAATACTTATACTAGAAGTGATGATATAACGACACTAGCCACCTAGAAAAAGATGATGCTGTTGCGGGTGTGGTATTAAATCGCCACATTATACTTGGAGGTACTTCCGCTTTCAATATACCCTTCAGAAGCTCACGGAATTTATTTGAACTCTCCTTTCGCTCCCCGGATCAAAAATAAGCCGAACTGCGTTCACGAAGCCATCCCCAGTTTCCATACAAATTGGCTGTAAAACGTGAAGATAAGTTTGCCTGGCAAATGCGGTGCTATATTACGGAGAAATCCTTTTCTACTGTCAAAACACCCCCAAATGGAGAGACTGAGTTTAAAACCAGAAACAAAAGAGAAGAATTGTTGTAAAAAGATCCCAGTTGTGAGAAATGGGTCTTTTATCTACTCTAAGGCACCACGTTAAATCACAAATTGTATGTAAGTTTTCCCCATGCTAGCTGATCCTTGGCCAATTTCCGGGGGGAGAGAATCGGAATGAGAGGGTGGCTGCAAGGTGACATGTTGAAGATGCTTTGACAACTTCGAAACATTGAAGATATTCTACGAGAATGTATACTCGGTATCGCGGCTTCTTGGATCTACAATTAGCAGTTCTTACCACTAAAAACGCCCTGAAATCCAATCTAAGGCTTCAGGAGGCCTCAAAAAGTCCCTTTTCGCGCCGAAAATACCCCAAAGGTAGAGGGCGATTTCCAGCTGTTCTTCTGGCCGCCTATGCAATGCACAGTCAGCATCCACCGCACTCTTAAAGCATCCACAGTACCTCCCAAGAACGCAATAAGGATTATAACATTGCGAAACGGAGTAAATATCCACCTTTAAGTGCACCATATTGATGTCTCTCTTGGATAAACAAAAAGAACCGCAAGCGTGTGATTTAAAGGTACAGGCCATATGTACAAAAGCGGAAAGCGTCGTGATTCGCCCACTCGTATTCAAAGTATAAACGTAAGCACGCCCAGCATCACCAAGCTCTCACAACTTTTCCTCTTTTGTTGTAGTGAACCCTGAAATCCTTCATTGCTTATTCAACCGGGCTAACCTTTTGTTGCTCAAATGGAGCCTAACCGCGAGGTTTAAGAGGGCTTAGTGACACTCATTAAGATGTGAATAAAGCGTTTTGATTCGCTTGCCCGTATAAATGTAAGCCCTGTTAATATTACTTGTAGAAAATTGAAGAAATTGTTCAGGTGGGCCACCCGACGGTTTCAAATGAGGCCTGACTACTTATGAGCTGTAAATGATATGCTCTTTTGGGTCACTTGATTGGTCTACTGGGGAACATGAATTCTCTTTTCGATGGACTTGAATATTCTAACATAGCCGAAGGCTGATCCTTCAAGTCCCATATCTCAATGCCTTCTAGGCTGTCGATGATGTGCCTCAATCTTTCCTTTGCTGATCTTTCGCACCTATATTAAGATTAACATCTCGTCTAAGGATCATATATAAGTCCCATGTTTCCCCGAAATCATCTGGCATCCTCACCTTCAAGTCCATCCATCTCCATCTACCTCCCATCCCACCTTTCCTCAAATCCTATGAAATTGCAGTCAGAATGCTGTCTCCTCACACAACACTCCTTGGGCTTTTGGCCATGGTACTTCCCACTGTATCCGCTGTGGGCTGCTACTCAGGCGGAGCAACCTTCAATGAATTTTATAGTTCCGGGTCATGGTCGCAAAACACGCTCATTCAGGCCATTGCCAATAGCCTCGCTGGTACTTATCAACAAGGCGAGACGCACAGTGCTTGTTTTGCTTCAGAGGCATATCACGTCTACGCGGTACTTCAACATATCAAGGGTGGTGTGGATTATATGCAACAAGCTGATATTCGTAACGATGGATTTACGGAAACTGGGGCTTGTCGACACGGGAGTGAATCTATTCATGGCGACTGGTGGTATAGAATTGATCCTCAAGATGGGAAAGATTGCTAGTTACTACTCCCCCCACTCTCTTTACCAAGAAAGACATAGCTAACCGCATTAACCAGATATCGGAAGATGATTGGAGATATTGGTTCACACATTAGATTAAACATTTTGGTGCCTTTATCCCTGGAATACTTTAGTGAATTCCAGGTCAGATGTTGGGTTTGTGGTGGAGAAATTTTAGTTCAGTTGTTATGTATTTGATAGTGTAATTATGGCAAATCACACGATGGAGTTGAGGAGGCTAGAGCTCATTGGTCTTTGTTTCTGGTATTCTGTAATTATTTTTACATACACTGGTAGAAATAAAAATTCTCTGTACCAAATGATTCTACATGAATTCATCTTACTTTTTTACTGACCCGCAGCGGGGAATACATTCTACGACTATCATTCTCATTAAGCGAGTCTCTCTTTTGGCTACTATTTCCGGGGCATCTTATGTTGATGCTAAAATACTAGCACTGGTCAATCCCTATCTAGGTTTCAAGTAATAGCATGCCCACTTTGAGAATCACCCTCACAGACTCTCGTTTACTGACAGTGAAGACTAAACCCAAACTATGGTTTGCATCTGAGATCATTCTACGGCCCTCAAGCTTGCTCAAATTTACAACCAACTTCTCCGAGTGTGGGTTTGAAGAAAGTATTTCGTCCGCCCTGTTCCTGCCGAAAACCCCCTTGGGAGCCAAAAGACCTACTTCTGTTTCTATATCAATACCTCTAATATCTTACCATTCAGGCCTTGTTGGGTTTCCCCAGCTTTTGCAGGTATTACTTTCGATGTTGAAGAGGGTGTTCCAAGCTACACCGCTATCTATATTAGAGTTATCGATGCCGAAATAAATCACACAAATGTCAAAACATAAATCAAGTGTTTTGTAAATACTGTCGAATAGCTTCCTGCTGTCAAAACTCCTACAAATGGTTTGCCAAATTTGACGCAAACTGACCCGCAGTGTAACTTTATACTACGTTCTATGTGCGTTTTAGCTTACATTTCCACAATCCACAATCTACACGGGGTAGATAGTTTTTGGCTTTCTTTTCCAAAGGTGGAGGTCAACAAGATACTGGTCGACGGAAAGTAGTTTGAGAAGTCGGGTAAAAGCTATGTCTCGTGGCATTGCAGCGAAATACAGTAGCATGGATTTTCTCTTTTGTTCTAAAATTAGCTTTTTTACTCACCGTTTCATCTTCTAGTGACTAAAAAACAAATTCGTGAGAAGGATTCTTGGCCTGATTTTGACGGTGGCTGTTCTCCATTGAAGGAACAAAGTAATCTCTCTATTTTTAAGTTACCCAAGGACACAATTCAGTGCTCTCCCTAGTCAACCCAAGAATACCAAATGTACCTATTTATAGGTTGGCTACAATTTACAAGGCAAATTATCCTACAGGCAATTTACTAATGGCAACAAAGTATGATTTCCGAACGTAGTAATATTCTCAAGTAAAACATTATCTGTAAACCGTTTCCGAAACAAAAAGAGATCTCCCACTGAGGCGATATTTCAGAATGAAGAACTATGTTTGGCATTCCGAAGTAAAAATATTATTTGCGAGGTATCTCTAGTGAAATAATGATTATATCCGGGTGAAGTCTGTAACGTCTGAGTAAAACAGCTAATGCAAAGAGGAGTTAGCGTTTCCGAAGCACGACGATAGCAGCGCAGTTGCCTCTGACTCTCGTATCGCGAAAAATTGCAACAAGATTGAAGGTTTTCCTGATGGTATGAATTGGAATGTTTTAGGTCCTTATTGGTGAGGGCCGTCAATAGGAGAGAAACAAATAGTTCCAGACTCTCCCTCTTCATAACTTTCCACCGTACGATTCAAGTGTAGACACACTCATGACTTATGAGAGGTCAGTTGATTCCCTCCTGGCTTTATCCACTTCATAACAACCCGAATAAGGAGGCTTCTAAAGCTCATTACGATATACCGAACTACATAAAAGAAGCACTCCGCCATAGGTATAAGGGGTAGTAGTTGCTGTCGAAAAATCTGCCACCGTCGAAACAGCGGCGACTTTCGCAGGAAGTTTTCGAGCAAAGAATCTAGATCCGCTCCCAGTCAGGCAAGATTTTACGAACTTGAGTTTTCGGATTCACCCCCCTATGGAATATTCTTGAGGAGCTACTCGTCACGTTTCTCCCGGATGTGTCCCAAAATGTTCCGTGACCTAATAGCTGTCTGTGAACCCTCAAGCCAAACCTAGTCTGAGACTTTTATACCTCGAGCCAAGGCATTCGAACTCATATGAATCCAAAGGAGATTGTATTCTGAAACTAATACTTTGGTTTATTGATAGAGTAACGATTCGAGAAGGTGACAATATGAGGCCACCTGAAAGTAGCGACCAAGTAATGAATTCCATCAGGTCTCAACAAGTTGGAGCTTCAGTAGGTGTGGATAGTGAATATCACCTCAATATTACTCTATGTCAAACTATCATATGAATTGAACCATAGAGATTACCAAAGGAACATTACCCAAATGCCACTTGAAGGAAAATCTTTCCGCCATTCCGAAATCGGAAACCCAAGTATCCACCATCTCTTAGAAAAATAATTAACTCTGAACCAAACAAAGAAATGCACTACATATTATGTTTGTGGATGATTGGTCCGGCGCATGTTGGTTGCCAGCACCCAGATTTTGATTGCACAAGAGAGAAACGAGTCTGTTCAACAGCAAGCGTGATATCGATATCTAAGCCTATCCATCAAACTTTGACTTCCACCCCTACAAAATTATACCGCTAGTATGAGCAAGAATCGACGGTAGGCTGAAACTCGGCAATAAGATCTCCTCCCCTCTCCTACATTTTCCCTACCTATTCAGTCACGCAGGATAGTCACTTGGTAATAAGATCTTGCGTCTTAGGTCTTCCACTTGAAGAAAGTCTCGATAGAAGAAGATGGCAAGGCAACAGACCACACTAGAGCATCCCCATTTCCGCACAGGTGCTCGACCTCTTGCTGTGCTGGTCTCGTTGGATTGAGGGCATTTATATACCTGCGTTTGAGAGAGCATCGGAATGTGCGAGGGTCTTCTAACGCCGCTAGCTACGTGAGAGTGTTTTATTTGACACACCACCAGACATAGTCTCCTGCCAAGCTCCGATGAGTTCTGTAAGATATGATAAATGAAGAAACTCCAACTATATATTTAATATTACAAAAGAGGGTATATACACCTGGCCAGCCAGGTTTCTCCAAGTCACCCAAAATTCTAACCGCAAATCCCATACCAAACACCCCCACACCCCTGCCCTCCCTACCCATCCCATTGTCCCACATCACTCACAAAGCATCTCTCCCTAAAACGAAACTAACTTACTCTTACCCAAAATCTGCCCCGCTAACCCCTCAATACTCCCACTACTAAGCAACTCCAGCACCTGAAGCTGCGCTTCAAACTCCCTAGTAATGAAATTCCGCACCTCAATCGCCACAAGACTGTCAAGAGCATAATTACTCAAACTCTTCTCCCGATCCATATCCCCCCTCTCCAACATCAAGAACCCTGGCAATCGATCCATCAAACCCTGAACAATAACTTCCCTCCCCTCCTCGGCAGTCTTACTCCCCTTCAACATTGCATGAAAACTCACAGCCGCATCCGCACCGTCAGTCTCAGCCGCAAGCTCATCATAAGTAGCTTTGAGGTGTGAGAATTTCGCGTCGTGGAGCCAGAAGGGTGGAGGCGTGGTGAGACGTAGACCGGTGAGGGTGTGCGAGTTACAGGTTGTGAGTTTGTTTGTGATGGCGAGGTTTAGGAGGGCGAGGACTTCGGCTTCGCAAATTGTGTCTGAACCGAGGTTCTTGGCTACTTCCGCGGCCATTTCGAGGTCTTCTGCTAGGTGTCCGACGTCGCATACGGCTGTTAGGTCTATGGAGGAGCCGGGGAGGCCGAGCGTATGGCGATGTTGGATGAAAGCGTTTAGGAAGGTGTTGGCTGCTGAGTAGGCACTGTGGTGGGACTGTTAGTTTTGTTTGAGAGAAGGAGAATGAGAAGGAGGGAGAGGGGGGAGTGGAAGGGGACGTACGCTTGCCCTCTATTGCCTATTGCTCCAGCCGCGGAGGAAATAGCAACGAAGAAGTCGAGTGGTGTATCTTTCAATGCATTATGGAAATTCCATGCACCATTGACCTTCGATTCAATGACCTTGGTATACTGCTCATACTCCATTTTCTCGAACAAAACATCCTGTAAAAGTAAAATTAGTCTCTCCCCTTCAAATTTCTCGAGTAAAAGCTTACATCCAAAACCATAGCACCATGAACAACACCTCTGACTTGTGGGAATCCAGTAAGACCATTATTGATGAGTTTCTCCACCGAGGCTTTGTTGGCGACATCGCATTGTGCTACCACAACACTAGCACCCACAGTGGCTGATTCATCGATCAAGTCCTTGACCTTGCCAGTTGCTGAACCGGTTCTTGACATGAGGACGATGGTTTTGGCTCCATTTGAGACCATCCATTTTGCCATGCTGCGTCCAAGACCACTTGTGCCACCAATTAGGATGTATGTGGCATCTGATTTAAGGATCTTATTGAGTTTGGTGGAAGGAATTGCCTAAAACATGTTAGTATAGAGCTTCAATGAACCCGGAGAAGGAAGGGACAACGAACCTTGACTTCATCACCTGGCTGTGGAGCGACAATCAACTTGCCGTCCAAGTTTCCGGATTGCATCGCCTTGAACGCTGTCTCGACATCTGAGATTGGGAATACAGTTGTGGGACAAGCAGGAGTTATCTTGCCATCCTTTAAGATCTCGGAAACCTCAGAGACAAGACGTTTCAATATCTTTGGTCTCTCAATAGCCATGGACGACAGGTCAACAGATAGGAAACTCTTATTCTTCTCAGACCGAGAAGTCTCGAGTCTTGAAGAGACATCTCCTTGGCCGGCTTCGACAAGACGACCGAAGCTACTCAGTGATGCCCATATGTCTCTTAGCATATCGGCGTCGGTAGGAAGAGTGTTGAGGACAACATCGAAATATGCTTTCTCAGTCTGTTGACAGATGTTGTTGCTTGAAAGCACGTGGTCGCTAGAAAGACCATACGAGTTCATTATTGCGTCTCCATTTTCAGGCTTTTCAACTGAGATATATACCTCAGCTCCGATCCGTTGAGCAAGAGATATTGTGGCATGACCGACAGCACTCTCAGCACCATGAATCAAGACCCTCTCATCTTTCTCTAGTCGTCCAAGATCAGCAAGTCCATATTGGGCGGTGCAGTACGCCACAGGAATCGCAGCTCCTGATTCGAAAGACATATCATCCTTGATCTTCAACGAAAATGCCTCCTTCGTACGTGTGTAGTTCGAGTAAACACCCCCCGAAATTGAAATTGCAGCGACACGGTTCCCAACTTCAGATCTAGAGACCTTTCCCCCGACCTTGGTGACGACACCACTGCATTCCATTCCAAAATCCAATGTATCCAAATGTCCCATGGCCGCAGAAACATCTTTGGAGTTCATACCGATGGCCTTGACTTGGATTTCAATCTCATCATCAGCCAATGCCTCGTCTCGGGATTGGTCCACGAAATGAAGTGTATCAAGAGACCCAAGAGCACCAATCACCATCTCAAGTGGTCGGTCTTCTTGTTCAAATAGTGTTGGTTCCAAAACAGAGGCCTTCGTCTGCTTATGCACAAACTCATTTGTCTCTGGGTCATTGACAATTCTTGGGGTAAGGAAGCTCCCCTTTCTCTCCATGAACTCCAGCTCGCAGTTCTCTGCAGCAGTCTCATCGAAAGTTGCCTTGAAAACCCTGAGGATAGCTTTCACAGCACTATCATCGGAAAGGACACACTTGGCATCAAGATCCAATGTTGCGAACTTCAGTAAGCTTTCGGAACGGATACTTCTACTCAAGCCAGTAACCATATTTGCGTCGGGGTTGGTGGAGTTGGTGTAAGCACCACGTACGATCCAGAGGATTCCTTGGACCGTGGTGAGAAGCTTTTGTAAGGAAGTGAACTGCTCCTTGGTGAGTGACGAGAGTAAAGTTTCGTCAAGCTCACATATGAAGAGACACAGTCTTCCGTCAGTGCCAACCTCCTTTAGCAGTCCTGCTTCGGGTCTCACTCCCGTAAAATGCTCAAGTGCATCTGCTAATTTAAGAGCAAGGGTCTTTTGAGATCCGGACTCGCCGTGCACGATGGTGACAGCTTCAAGGGCTGATTTAGTGACACCATTTTCTTTTGATGTCCCATTTGTGGTGCCATTGGTGTGTCCGTTGACTTGAACGCCGTTTTTCGGGAGGCCATTGGTAATCCCATTAGACATCGAGAAATCAACTGGTTCAAGTATTGACTCCCATTCCAACTTGTAACAGAGCTCTCTGTGGGCCTCAGACTCCGAGACCATGTCTCGTTCCAAGATTGGTTGAATCGTCAGGTCATCCAGGACAATAAGTGCTTCCTTGGGTCCATCTGTGGCGGTAGCAAACATAGAAACTTGTATTGCTTTAGGGTGCGAGGGGATAACAGGGCCCTTACAGAACGCGCGTAGAGAATCTCCAGGTGTTGCCGTTGCTGCTGTGACATTCCGGGAAATAGTCATACGTCCAATAGATGAGGCGAGATAAACAGTTTTCAGGGATGTTCTTCCCGAGCCGAGAATAGGCCAGTACATCTCGATCAACTGCTCGAGTAGTGCCGGATGAATAATAGCTGACGTCTGGAAAGCCTGTGGCATGTCATGCTTGGTATCGACGACAGTAATATTCGCCATTGAGCATCGATCGCTGGCTTCACAGTTGTTGATACCCTGGAAACTGGGTCCATAAGAGACACCAAGTTCAGAAAGAGAATCATAAATTTCTGATTTTTCCACAGATGTCATGGCAGCATTGTCAATTTCTGAAATGGACGACTGCAAAAGTTGCTCTGACCTTCGAGTTTGAGCACTGCCAACTTCCTTGGTTTTGACTGTGATGAGACCTTTGCAGTGTTCTGTCCAGCCTTTATTGCTAGCCCACGAGTGTATCCTGAATTCATCCCAGGTACTGGAAGAGATGAGAGTGCCCTCTTGATGGGGTCGAAGTTGAATAGTCATTTCAATATCCTCATCGGTCACCATTAGTGGTGTATTGACTGAAATATCGCGGAGTTCAAACTCATCAAACTCAATTCCCCGTGTTGTCGCCCTCTGGCAAGCAGCTTCCACAGCCATTGCTAAGAATCCGGACATTGGGAAGATAGTCAAGGATTGAATCTTGTGATGCCGTAGCCAGGGAAGATCGTCAATGCGAAGGATATTTCTCCAAGTTGGCTCCATCTCATTAGAGTAGTTGGCCATTGTGCCGATGAGATCGTTGCGTGGGGTGCTTCGATTCTTGTGCTTTTGCATCATCCGAGGTTCATGCCAGTATTTTGTTTGGTGATTCCAAGGATAACGAGGCATATCGACAAGGAGAGTAGGTTGTTTGCTAGGGCGTTTTGGGAGATTAATCGCGCCCATATCAAGGGTGGCTCCTTTGATGAACAGCATGGAAGCCATAGCAAGTGCAGTTTCAACAGCGTCCTTCTTTCTAACGAGGGCAGAGGTGTAGGGAATTTTCATGGCATTTCCTCCGCATGCCTTGAGAATTTGTTTAACTGGTCCACCAAGGGCGGAATGCGGTCCAATTTCGATGAGCATGTTGACACCAGTTTTGTGACCATCAATGGGTTCACACATGTTTGTTAGAGCCTCGGAGAATCGGACGGGCTGAGTGAGGTTGTCAACCCAATAAGAAGGAAAGAGCGTTGTGCTATCGACGAGTTCTCCGTGTAGAGATGAATGGAATTTGACATCTGATGCTTGAGGTGGATCGAGTGATTCGAGGGACGCTCTGTAGTCTTTTGCAACCTTCATCATATGATGGGAATGATATGCCACGTCGACTACAAGTTTTCTGTTGAATATCTCCTTCTTCTCCATAACAGTCTGGAGTTCGTCGACCGCCGCCTCGTCACCTGAAATGGTCAAACTCGAAGGACTATTGAAACAAGCAATTCTTGCCCCTTCTGATTTCAACTCCGTAATGAGTGGCTCAATCTCCTCTTTGGTGCCTCCGACAGCCATCATGGAACCTTTTAGCTTGGGGAATTTCTTTTTCAGTGATATGGTGGCAAGCCCTCTATAGTATGAAATGGCCATGCATGCATCGAGTGTCAAGACATTAGCAGCATATGCAGCACCGATCTCGCCTTGTTTCCATTAGTATGTGCAAGGGGTTAGGAAGCGATTTAAACTCACCAGAACTATGACCAGTTACAGCAACGGGTGTGATACCCCATGTCCTCAATAAATCAGTCAAGGCAAGCTGTATTGCTGTACATGCCGGTTGACTGATTTGTGCCTCGTTGACGAGTGATGACTTTTCGTCTTTTTTTAGCTCCTCTGGGCACAGGTTGTTAGCGACGAGTTCGAAATTTTTTGGTCTATGTCGACGTACCTAATAAAGAAAAGCTTGCCCCAAATGATGCTAACTGGCTGTCGCAAGCATCTATTGTTGAAGCAAATACAGGATATTGTTCATACAGTTCTCGGCCCATCGCGTTCCACTGGGCACCCTGGCCCGTGAAAATGAATCCAATCCGAAGAGGTTCGGTCTCCCGTACAGGGGTGACCTTTCCACTATTCAACGCTTCGTTCAATTCAAAGGATGAGGCAGTTGAAATGGCGACTCTCCACTGGAGCAGTGATCGTCTCTGACCAAGGGTATATGCGACATTGCTCAGGAGGTCGTTTTGGAAGTATTCTGGTCTCTGCTCAAGATAGATACCGATATTTTTCATGAGTGCCTCGCATGCCGTTTTGTCGTTGGCAGAGAGCACGAATAATTTTCTGGTTTGCTCAGCAGACTCTGATGAATCGTGCTCCTCCATTTTCAGGAAAGGAGCTCGCTCCATTACGACGTGAGCGTTGGTTCCGCCGAAGCCAAAGTTGTTGACACTGGCATATTTCTTTGGCCGAGGCCATGGCCGTTGGCTGATTGGAACCTGATCTCGTTAGCCCATATAACAAAATTGAGGTATTTTAGCTGTTGGCTCACTTTCAAATGCCATTTAGAGAATGGAATTTTCTCATTTGGCTTCTTGAAATCATAATTTGGTAAAATAAAGCCTCTTTCTAGCATCAACGCAGTTTTAATCACCGAAATAATACCTATAGACGATGGTCAGCGATCAAAACGTCGTATAAAAAACCAAAATACTCACCACTCGCAGCCTCGAGATGTCCTAGTAAATGAGTTAGCAATCATGCTTTGGAGAAGTTCAAGAAAATGGTAGATGGGAGACATATATATGAGAAAAGATTGTTTACCGATATTGGACTTTACAGATCCGATGAAAAGAGGGTTCCTGGCCGTTCGGTCATCACCAAACACATTATGTAAAGCAGCGGCCTCGATTGGATCACCTAAAGAATATGAGTAGAAAGTCTACAAGTACCCAATAATTTACATACCAACTTTGGTACCAGTACCATGCGCTTCTACATAACCGGTCTCCTTTGGGTCAAGACCAGCAATCTTGTAGACAGATTTCATAAGTTCCTCTGGCAAGGTTAGTCTGGATTTGTTTCAAAGTGTTCATATGTGAGTCAAACTCCGGTTCCTTACCTTGCGCAGATCCATTTGGCATAGTAATACCAGGTGTTTTGCCGTCTTGGTTAATACCACTCCCAAGAATTACCGATCGAATGACATCGTTGTCCTTCAAAGCTTGGTCGAGTGGTTTCAAAATCACTATTCCGCATCCTTCACCTCGACCGTATCCTGTGCCGCGACTGTCGAAGGAAAATGATCTTCCTTGGTCGGAGAAAAGTCTGGACATTGACATGGATACCCAGAATTCGGGCAGCATGTTCAAATGGCAACCTCCGACAATTGCAGCTTTGGATTCCCCGTTTCGTAAGCTTTGGCAAGCTTGGTGTAACGCGACTAAGCTGGAGGAGCAGGCAGTATCCATAGTAAAACTGGAAATAATTAGTTAAGTGTATCCTAAGAAACCTATGATGCTTACCTAGGTCCGCGAAGATCGAAAAAATGCGACAGTCTATTGGATTGCATTGCAAATGCACAACCTTGGAAATTTAGCACAGTCCAAATTTTTAAAGAGAGCTCATGGCAGGTGCTTACCAGTAGCCTGATACATTGGGATACTATCCACATCTGCGAAAGCTTGTGATTCATACTCCGAAAACGAGCCACCAATAAAAACACCAACATCTTTTCCCACAATCTCATGTTTAGGTATGCCAGCACTTTCGAGCGCTTCGAAGGTACATTCAAGTAATAACCGTTGTTGGGGGTCCATAGAAGTGGCCTCTTGCGGAGTAAGACTGAAAAATGGCGCATCGAACAACCCCAAATCCTCTTTCAGAAAGTTGCCACCCACCGCATTAAAGCAACCTCTCTTTCCGGGATTTGGATGATGGAAACTCGCATTTTCGAATCGCTCCTTTGGAATCTCTGACCACCCAGTCCGCGCCCTCGAGCATAATTCCCAGAACTCGTCTGGCGTCGCGACATTACCTAGGAGAGGCAATAAATAAGCGGAGGTCACCAAAATAATGCGACTATGTTGAAATAAGTACCTGGAAGTCTACAACTCATTCCTACAATCGCAATCGGTATTTGTCTCGTTCCTTCATTTTCATATCTCTTGATATACCCCTCAGTATATCCGTGGGTATAAGCATCAGTGTAAACTCTCGTCGTTTTGGGGGAGAAGACCGGCTCCGCAGTGCCATTTGCGGTGCCCTGCTTTCCCGGGGGCATATCCGCGGCACCGTTTGCCCCCTCGTTGGGCGGAGTTGTGTTTATCGCTGAAGGTGCCATGGTGATTGTTTTTGTCACCAAAACATAGGAGATGAAATGGATTTTGGGGAAGCAACCCGCGGGGTGAGTGCAGATGCGCAGAATATAGCCATGGTTCACAATCGCTAGACCAGCTAAGGAATTAATTTAGAGCTCTTCTGAAATGTGTCCTGCCACTCTCCCGGAGGCGTTCACACAGACAAACGTTTCAATGTTTGTAGAGCGTCCGTAGATTGGGCCAAAGCGAACCAATCACCGAGCTTAAGGGATGGAGAGCAACCGAAGGGCTAGACCAGGGGGTGAGAGTAAACATCGAAGAAGAAAAGGAAGGTGCAATGCGATGGCCAGAAGCCAAGACATAACCTTTAGCGAAAGAAAACATTATTGACTTATCCTAGGAGCATTCACCACCTGCGAGCAAGAATGAGAATTCCCATGTGCTCGATTCCAACTTGGATTCTCCTCCCAGCTCATAACCGGTAGTATCTTGACATGTGTCGTCTTTCATCGTCAAGATGGGATTTCTAGAATCCAAGACTAGATCGTCAGGGATCCCACCACCAGAGGAGCCCCAGCTTCAAGGGGTAGTGGGGGTTGGGAGTGCCTAGGAGAGGCCCTGACTGCTTCCGGAAGAATCGAAAAGGGTTAATACGGGCTAGCACTAAACTTTGTTGCAGCTTGATCTTCCCTGGTACTGTACTTCACATGTGTGGTGGGACTGAGAAGAAGAAACATGAAACTGCGGTGGTGTTGTGAAGTTGAATCAAGGTCTTGCGAGCCCCTCTTATTAAAGTGGAGAGGGGTTTTCTGATTGGCCTGGAATATGGTTGGGAAATCCCCGGGATCGGCCCGACACTGCGATGGCCTTCCATTCCCAGCGGCGCTTACCGGCTTCTTCAACAACTCAATCGACCATCGAGTCGTGAAGCTTTTTCCCATAGCAGGTGAGATTCCAGCAAAACAATTGACGCCATATCAGAGAAAATACCTTATTACTCAGGCAACGACCCATTGTGGGTCAGTTCCCCTTCGTTCCTGGCGGGGCGGATAGCGAGAATCGACTTACCCACCTGCAGAGCTGGGGAGCTACCTGGCCCATCCATACCTCTTCACGAAAATCTCCTGGCAAGAATCTGTATGAGGGTTGCTGATAGCTTCTCGAACACAAAATACCGCAAATCATATCAACTCATGGTTATATGGTCAGTGGATATGAGGTGTTTATCAATATGCCGCCAAGGTCAAAATCACCACCATTGCCCTTCTTCTTCACGACCCAAGCTTTGCGGAAGAGAAAATGGACGTCTCAACCCCAGACTCTCTCCAACTTCGACTACCTTAATTTCCTTTTTGGTATGACTAGCTCCCGCACGTGGCAAATTACAGCACCAGCGCTCAGATCTTGAGATGCAGATCGTAATGCGGAATTTCATATCTGGGCTCCGCCACTCACAATCCATTGACTCGTTCTTCGGTTCAGTAGAAAGATAACGGAGTGGCAATTGCCATCAGTTGCTACCGGTTTCTATCCCTTGTAACAACCAGGAGGTCCCGTTCTCTAACAAGCCTCCAACGTTTCGACCTTGCCAGACTAAGGACGCTGCCAAGAACCTTGTTTTCGCCCGGTGTCAGGATGGAGGTATAGATTCTGATATGATTAAAAGGAAGTACCAATTTCGATTCTTCTCCATCCCCAAAGCTTGTGTCCTGGTGTCCATCTTTGCCAAAATTCATGCATAATTTTATTATTACTATTTGATTTCTAATTCTTTCATTTTCTTTCATTACCATTGACTGCTTGAAGCATCATACACATATATATCTGTATACATTCTAATCCAACAACAAACCCAAACCGTCATTATGAGATTCTTGTGTCTGCCTGGAGCATATGGAAGCGCCGATGTAAGTACTCACACTTGAGCGTACCCTCGAATGAAAACTAACTTGCAAATAGAAATTCAAAGTACAACTTGGTATGCAATTCATCCACCTACACACCTTTTCTTCCTTCCCAATTCGCAATTACTAACTTCCTTCCAGCACCACTCATTAAAGAGTTAAGATCCGACAACACCGCTGAATTACACTTTATTCACGGTCCAGTCGAAGCATTTCCACCGGAGGGATTTGAAGATTACTTTGGCCCCGGTCCACATTACCGATTCATCGAGCCACCGAAAACCGAACAGGGTGGCAGCGATTTACTTGAGCGAATTCGAAATTTCCCCAAGGGCGCAACAGCAGAAGACCAAATGCGAGAGCTGATGAGAAGCGACGGTGCAGCAGCCGTAGTTCCTGATGTTGAGGAACGATCTGGTCAAGAAAGCGCACAATATGCACTGGAATACCTCTATGAGATTATGGAGAAAGATGGCCCCTTTGATGGCATTATAGGGTACTCTGAGGGTGCTACCGTTGCCTCAACTATATTACTGCATGAACAGAAGAGATACGAGGAAACTGGTAGAGAACCAATGTTTAAATGCGGCCTATTTTTCGCTGGTTGGCCACCAATGACCCCGGAACTCGATGGGATTGTTCTTGCGGATGAGTCTGAGTTGATGATCACTATCCCAACATGTCATATCAGTAGGTTCAACCAGTTCATAACCGCTGTCTTGTCGCCTTAATTGCTGACATATTTATCAGTTGGATCTCTAGATCCTTACCTCGCTGGCTCAGTAGCCCTCTACAACGTCTGTGACGGCAATACCGCACATCTATTTGACCACGCTAAAGGTCACACATTACCAAGAGACAAAGAAACCGTCAGAGAACTCGGAGACATCGTACGAAGAATGGCTTCAGATCTCCGATGCGATTCCGACTCTGACGCTGGAATGATGTGAGACCCTGGTGATGGTAGAGTAGACAAGTGCATATTGGCGTTCACGGATTCAAAAGACTTTGAGGCATAGATATACCC
>LLCD01000187.1:0-24638 GCA_001414355.1 Hymenoscyphus salicellus
GGGGAATGGCAAATGAGTTTTTCTTGGTGGGGGTATTATATGAGGAGGTTGGGGCAAAGGGCAATGGGGATGGGGGATAGGGGATGGGATCAAAATGGATTCCATGGTCAGTTTTTGTTTTTTTGGCGTTTTTTGGGGCATCGCATTTGGGATGGGGTTGCATCAGCATAAAACATAAGCATAGGCATTTTAAAAGAAGTAGATACAATTAATGAACGTACATGGAATACGAATTTCTCGAAGACTAGATCCTTTTAGAATCCGCGAGAGCGTGAATGAATGCGAGATGTGGTGAAGTGAAAACTTCAAGGACAAACTTTGTCTTCCTTTTTTCAGTTCTTTGCTATATTTTCAGATGGGTTTTTTCATTTTAAATCACTCCTTGGGGCTTGCTTGGGTTGTGAATCTTTTCTTGACAACGAAAGAATGTGAAGACCTCTGAGAAGCTTGGGGGGTTAGCTGTTGGTCTCCTGGAGAATAGGGTAAGCGAGCCTGTAAGAAAGTATCTCAGTTCCGAAATATGGTAAAGCCTACCAAAATACAGCCCTCAGACTACCTGGAGGGCATTGCAACGCGAACCCTGCGGAAGGAAGCCAAGGCCACGGCAACAGACAAGCAAAAGTATACCGTTAGTAGATGCTAAAAATTATGAACAAGATTAAACAATTATATCTCTGTCGTTTCGTCTTTTCTGTGTATTTTTCCCGTTTTTATTAATTGAGTAAGGGCAGGAAGTCGGGTGTTTTTGTTAAATGTAACGAGAGCGCCAAAAGCGAAGAGTTAGGAGCAGAGCTTAATTGCGGGTATTTGAACATGAGATAGTCTCTCTGGACCCCTTTACACTTTTCATTCTTATTCAGCGTGAGCACAAATTAATCATTACTAACACCTGCAGCCTTATGTGATTTTGAGGAAGGAGTGTATACAAAAAAGCGAAAATGAAAAGTGTCACCACTTAAGGTAGATTATACCATTCAAATGAAGAGGAATTTGCCGTTGAGATTGGGTTTACTGTAAATTTCTTATTGCTTTTTTAAAGATCATGTCTTTTGGAGGCATTTCTTTTTTTCTGTCTGTACGGAGGAGAAGTTCTCAAACCTGAAAGCAACAAAGCAGGGCCATCTTTCCTTCAAGGTTAAAGCGGCTTTGCATGATACCGAGTACATTCTCATGTGAGGACTCCTAGGTTGAAGCTTAACCTTCAAGGTATTTATAGGGAAGCCTAAGGTGCCTCTTTAGCAAAGTAATAAATCAACAAAGCAGATGCTTAGAGACTTGATTCTTACTGTTCCTGTGAGTTTTGGAACTTTTGATCTTGTTTATGTAGAGTTGTATCTTTGGACCTACAATATATAATATGCATATCTTTGGCTCAGTAAGACTTTGGAAAACTGATTGATCCTAAACTTTGACTTTGAAAACATGTTCCTGTTTTGTTCTAAAATAACATCTTATTATTTTTGCACTTTGGTTTAAAAAGGAGGTGGTCACCTAAAGAACCTGCCTGAAGCGCCTACACCTACCCGCTGAACACTCAAGTCCCACTTTTAACCAGGCCCCACCAATTAGGCAAGACAACGCCTGGAGGTTCCGGTTCCCTAGGTGAGCTTATCAACGAGACATCGACAACCATTCCTCGTCTTTGAATCCCCACGAGTTCGTCGCAGCTTCTTCAACTCGAACTCGGTCTGCCTACCTACATACGACAACGTCTTATACTCACAATCTATTTGTGAAACGAAACGGATTCCGATCTTTGAGAGCGCATTTGTCGATACGTCAAGGAAGCAAGCGTCAGCGTCACCCGGGTATTACGAGGGTTCTTTGGAGGACGGACTCGAAGGGAAGAATAGAATATGCCTTCGATCGCGCAAGTACCGCAGGACGGTGTCGCGGGGAGGAAGAGAAGATGGGAGGATAGTGGAGAGGTGGTGAGGGTTTGTAGGTATGTTTTCTCTTATATTGCTGGGGAGGGAGAGGGATAGTGGCAAAACACCGAGGGATGGCAAGGAAAGACAAGCGCAAGGTTAGGATGGCAAGGCAGAGAGGGATTGGCAAGACATGATTTAAGTATAAGGCTAATCATAAACCACAGCCCCAATCTAAAGCATACCTCTCGCTCCGAGTCAACAACCCATCCATACGATTCCAATCACACCCCTCACACATCACACGCCTCCCTCCTCGAAGAAAAACAACTCCAGCACCTGGAATTCCGAGAACGGGAACGGAGGATATTACCTATTCCCTCACGGAGAGAGAGTCATAAACGGCAACGAATATCTCCGCAAGCTTCTCACAACCTTGCACCAACTAGAGAGAGGATAGAAGAAAGGACGGAAGGCGCGAGGGGAGAAGTGACGCCAGCGAAGAAAACGAATCTCAGTCCTTGCCATATATGTCATCGCAAACCAACAGTCAAAGCGGAATTGGATAATTTTGCTGATTGCGAGGGGTGCCGGAAGAGGACTTGTTGGATTTGTATTAGGGAGTGTTTGGGTTCTGCTGTGGGGGTGGGGAGGGATGTGGAGATGGATGGGCATGATTCGCATGGTGGTGGTGGGGAAAGGAGGGAGGAAAGGAGGGAGGAAAGAGAGGATCATGCTGATAGGGAAAGGGATGGCAGACGAGAAGGGGATACGGGACATAAGGGGATGGTTTGCAGTAGGTGCTGTGTGGAGAGAGGGACTGAAGGGGAGGTATGGTGTTTTGGATGTCTGAGAAATGAGGGCGGTGGCTGATTCCCCGGGTTATGAAATAATCAAAGTTCCTCGTTTCTTCGAGAGTGATGAGTGATTGGCATTGGAGTTGGAGCGTTTGTATTTCGAGAAAGACTACCTAGAGGAGTTATACCGGGATGGTCTTATGATGAATGATCGTTGGTTTTCTTGATACCCTTCCGAGAACTTCAGGTGTGAGAAAGTATTTTTTTACGTAGCGAGGGTTTCAATAAGATCTCTCCTTGACTTGAGAAACATTCCCTTTCTACTCTCGCGTTTCGACTTCTTGATATAAGTCTTCAATCCCAATCCCGTTATCCCTATAAAACAGCCCCACGGAAAAGCAAATATATACTAGGGAGTTGAATATAGAGGGGTTTTGTAGGAAAGTTAGCTACGCTTTTTTTGAGTCTTGTGGTGGGTTTTGAAACTATATCTATCTCCTCCCAAAATACGCCACACGTAATGTATAGTTTTTACAGACTGTTCATTGTTCAGTTCGACAACGGCTCCTTTCTCGGTGGTAAAAGAAGCCGCTGGAAATCTTAGCCTTCAGTTCAGGGGGTCAAACTAGGAAGATGTTTGAGATAAGCAAATGTACCGTTATTTTTTTGAGGGAAAATGTGCCGGTACTTACGATCACTGGCAAACAAGATCACGACGGTCCAGGCATGCACGTTGGGTTGCCCGTTCTTCTTGCTTCTACTTTCTGGACTTCGTTCGCTTGGTGGTTATATAGGTATCGTATCCTTGAACCTTGGAACGAAGACAGGCGGAAGCTGAGAAATTTCTGTTCTCGGTGGTTTCTTGTTTGTTCGCAGTGGCTCTGGAAGAAATGACTAGGAAGAAACTGGATGGAAGATGGAGTTTTGGAGATATTTGAAATTTTTGATACTGATATTTAGGTGCAACGTTTTTGCGTTGAAGCTTGAAATTCAACAATATTCTCTTATTATTACTTATCTATAAAGTATGGCTTCACTTCCAACTTATTTCATATCTCCTAGTCACTGCGCTAGCGATTACTTGCTTCGAAGATAAAAGATTGCTCGCTCGTTTCTTTGTTATATTCTACTGGTTCGCTTTCTTAGACTTTGAAGCAAAGGTCCAGTCATAATTCAATATTCTGAGTCTAGTATGGCTTTCAAAGGGTGATATGCAAGAGAAAGTTGAAGTAAAGGGTGTTTCTCTCGAATTATATGTGCAAGTTGGATGGGGTTAAATGGGACGCGGAGACTGTTCCCCCTTGAGTTCTAGAATATGGAAATGCAAAGTGATCGTCTCGCTAGTTGTGTCACAGCTAAACCTAGAATTTTTCGCCTCTCGTTCTGATCATGACACTTCTAGAATCTTGCTAGCACACGCCATAGTTCGGTAACCTAGCTACAAAAAAAAACTCATGCTAAGGTCAGAAATGATACTCTTATACTTCCTGAGACTAGGCACTTTCTGTAATTTGGCAAGAGCGGTTTCAATAACTCGTCTTGGCCACTGGCGGGTTTGTTTATAGGTTTTCCTTCTTTGAAACCACTTCAGTTCAACCCAGGGAGAAACTTTGAAGACACAGCTTGAGCTTCCCGTAAGTGTGTTACGTGGGGGGAAAGATTGTGGGAGGGGCAGAATGATTGGAGAAAGAAGGGGGTATATCTGTGATAGAGGAGTTGAATGAGTGGGTAGATAAGGAATGGGATGCAATGTACCATAAGTGTGCGAAGGCGAAACTGATATAAGAAAGGACCTTCGGGAAAGTTACGAGAGAGGCTGTTCTTTTTCAGATTTTACTCAAAACCTCAAACAATTGTTGATTTTTGTCAAAGATATCAAAAGCCATTTATTGTCGTTTACTTTATTACTTTCGAACTTGAAAAGAAAGCTAACACATAGCTCCATGTACGGATGCTCTCGGTGGAAATTGAGCCGGGGATCCATGGTCGTGCTAGTTTTTCAAGATATTTGATTGTGCTAAGAGAGAATAGGTCGACAACATGCGAAGCATCTCAAGGTTCCTTCTGGTGTTACTTTTGTCTTTTGGGGCCGTCAAATCAACATTGAGACAATGGCCAATAGACTTGCCGGAAGAGCAGAAACCACGCATCCAAGGCACGGGAAGTATTTCCATTCATCTCAGACTTCGTGACCCGCTGGATCTTTTTTGAAAATGACATGACTTCAAGGAGTTTGAAAAGCAGGTGTTAGTTGTAATATCATCACGTTCACGCAGAAATAGTTACAACTGAACTCAATTAGTCTTCCACCTCAAAGGTTAGCACAAGGAAACATATATAAAGCCAAATTCTTTCTATTTCTCGCCTATAATATGCAGTCCGAATGTCTGGACATTATGAGAAAATACTTGAGAGAGAAACAGATCATAAATTTAGCAGCTACTATTAGAATAAATTCCTTCTTGAACCAATCATTTATTTAAAGCGTGTTTGATATTTTGAGAAAAGCCTGTAGACTTTGCTAAATACTCTGCAAGACTCAACAGGGTGAAAGGATAGAGGAACCGATAAACTACCGCTATTATTTTCTATAGGCGGTCAAGTATACCCAAGGGGCAAGAGAACTTTGTAGAAAGGAATAAAGAAAATTTCGCAAACCCATCGAAAATCTCCGTTATTCTACTGCAATCGGGCAAGACAAAACAGATCGTTTGGATTGATTACTAATAGCTCTCAATTAAAACGAAGAGAAGAAAAACCGAGGAGGGAATTGGACTCGCTGATTTACTCGAATTTTGACTCTTACTATTTATTTGGCTTGCCCTTTGTTAAAATTATAAGACTCTATCTACTTTCCATGGCTTTACTACTTTCGAATTCGGCTTAGAACATCTTGTACTTTGTAGCCTTCCAAATCATTCCATCATGTCTTGCCGGACTCTAAAAAGGAGAAGTTTATTCCAACCAGAACATTCAACGATTCCCAAGGTAAAGTCTGCCTCCAAGCAAATTGATTTGGAGAGAGAAGGAAGACGGTGGGTTGTTGTGGAAATATGCCCAATATGAGGAAGGGAATTTCGCAAAACTCTTGTGTCCCAGAAAAAGACTTTAGAGCACTTGAGGAGTACCTATATCTTCAATGAGGCAATCTACCTCGTTACACAACGATCCTGTGTCACGTCGATTGAGGGAAAAGACAAGAGCAAAACTCTAAAGGGAGATATGAGAAATAGACTTTCACGATACGAGAAACAAAGTTTCTGATATAAAAGGTAATTTGATATTATAAATAATGATTCCAATGGCCACCTGGAACTCACGATAAGAAGATATAGATGAAGTGGAAATAGACGTAGTAAGATTGAGATGGTGAGTGAGTTCGATAAGAACTTAATGGAATGCCATAGTACGTGAAAACCAAACAACGAAATGACCGAGATGGAAAGGGAACCCCTTGTATCTGGATCTCAGAGAGTAAATTGAGATAGGATATTATTCTTGCAGCTGAAAGTTGAAACTGAAGATCTTTTGTGTTTCCAAAGCGCGATCGTGTTAGGAACGAGAAAAGAGTGATATTCGATTTGCATTACAATCATTACAGTACCTCCCCCACGCTCTCTTTTACTGCGGGTATCAAAGAAATGAAGCATTTACGACTCTTTTGAATCTGGGAAACCATTCAAAGGCAATAATCCTCCACAGAAAGAAGGAGTGTGCACCAAAAAAATCGCGGAAGCAACACCAAAGATTCCCCAAAAAGCCGTCTTTAAATATCCCCAAGAACGAAGTTCTACCACCCAAACTACCGGGAACCACCTCACAGCATCCTCCTGGCATAACAAAGTCCCGTAAAGATAAAATTAAAAGCTTTCGGTACTTCATTCACGCCGCGGGCAACAGTTGCAGTCCAGAACGCAAGAACTCAGAGAACGCATTCAGATTAAGCTTGAGAATATGACAGGTAAGATATCGAGGGGTGAGTCCTGGTAAAATAATACAAAATTCAAGGAAGAAGGGATATATCTTGTAACAAGTGTGGCTCGTGTGGACAGTTTGAATTTTTGGTTTAAACTTTAAATCTCTGAGAGCCGCAGATGTGGGGGAAAAGTAAATTGAAAAGAAAAAAAAGGTTGTGGACGTTGCGGGAAAGGGCTTGGGGGTGAGGGCGTTGTGGGTTGGGTGGGCTTTTTGTGGGTGTATTTGGGGATGATGCATGAATTTTGGTGCAGGGAATGGGCGAGAAAACGTTTTGATGTTCTTGAGATTCTCGATGTGGAAGTGGGGAAGGTGGAGGGAAATTGAATTTTTGTAGATCGGAAATCTATTCGGGATGGAGGTCTTGTATTGATGACCGAGCGTCCATTTCATTGAATTGTTTAAAGATATTCCCGATCGGGAAGGCTAACTCACTGTTATCTCGGAATTATGGAAAGGAAATTAATTTCGCTCAAGATGGTTTGAGAGTCTCGAGTCGAGTCGAGACTCTCGACTCTGACATCAATTTTTTCAGAAAATGTGAGTATTTTAGGGCAAGCATGAAATTCTGTAGCACGGGAACTTTTTGCAAGTAACACACTTCTTGAAACTAAAGGTACTGAAAATCATTACGCAATATCTCTGGATCCTGGATTCCTGGAATGAGATACCCAACTCTGAGATTTGAGGCTTAAAAGATCTGAGACCACATGTAACAAGCCACGCGAATAAAGAGAAATTTAAATCTGCGATCAACACGTCTCAAGATTGTAGCTTCAATCTTTGGAGGTCCTCGAATCGCCGAAGATTGCGACGACGACAATCTCAAGATTGTGAACTAACTTGCGACAATCCCCCGGAAGATTATTGCCGATTCGCCGAGGGACGAAGCTATCCTCAACTTGATGGACCCAGGAATCAGCAGTTTCCTTTTGTCCCAGCCATCCACAAAGTCTCTTCATTCTTTACTGAGCTGATGTTCGTTCGAATTTCTTCACAGGCGACCTCGCTCGTTCCTATTGTCTGGGTTTGATCCGGCAGTTCATCTCATTCAATAAAGTCAAATTTATGATCTCCAACTCAAACTCGGAGAAATGTAGAAGTATGGGACGAAAACGCAGCGAACAAGCGAAAAACTCGGTTGTCGGCCACGGTTCGCGCCTGGCTCTTCGCGCGCCGGTAAGAGCACCCTTGTATAGTGTGCGAACCACGTTCACTTCAGATGCGGGAAGGCACGAGAGAGGTCAAAAATAGGTGACCTGGGCTGGTGGCTGCAGATGGGCTTTGGATTTGATGCTGAAATAAATTTCTCAAGAAGTCTTGGGACAAATTCACTTCAGCATCCAATCCAATTTCTGCCGCTTTGACCAGGGGATTTGATTTGGCTTGGACCTTTCCGTCGCGTCCCCGCAATCAATGTCACTCGGCCAGTGACATTGACTGCGACAATGACAACTATCCGTCAGATCGGAATCTTCCAACAATGCCCGTGGCATTTACCATGCTCAGCTTCTCAACTTTGGCTGGTGGAAATGAAGCCATCTCCAGAACCTGGAAGGTCCTCAAAATACTCTCGATCCCAGAAGAAAACGTGTGACTTGGAGAGATTTGGTGGAACAGACTGTACCTTTCCGTCCTCCCTCATCGATCTGTCCAATCAAAGATCCGAGCAGGCTGAAGTCACTTGCTGAGCAAAAACGAGGGCGTCGCTGTCGTACCATCCATGTTCGAAGCCGTGTTTCATGGTTATCGACATTTTAGAGGCTTTCGTGTTACTTCGCGCGGTGTTGATGGCCCAAAGAAGTCGAATCGCTGATGCCGAAAATCGATCGATAGAGCACAGAGTGATTGTAAGAACGTGCTGATAAGCCTTATGAAACACTTGCAGTCTACCCCACCCCCGGCCGCGGCTCAAGAACCTGGACTTGCTTCGTAAAAGGTAAAACTGTAC
The DNA here is from genome assembly GCA_001414355.1 of Hymenoscyphus salicellus. Classification (NCBI taxonomy): domain Eukaryota; kingdom Fungi; phylum Ascomycota; class Leotiomycetes; order Helotiales; family Helotiaceae; genus Hymenoscyphus; species Hymenoscyphus salicellus. Next base: position 8,592 of record LLCD01000187.1, read on the forward strand.
GTACTGCCCGTCTTGTACTGGATTGAAGGCTGAAGCAAACTGGCATGCATATTGTCACATTGCTTCGACTTGGCCGAAGTATTGCAGAGAGAGGGAGAGCTTTCTGAATTGAGACAGGAGGAGGGTGGAATGGCGTGTCGTTGAACCGTTATTTCAATCTGAAGTTGTCAAAATTTCCGTTTCAGCCGTTCGTCCCGTCTTTCTACTACGTGTAAATACTTGAATATCTGGCAAAAGAAACGTCTTTCTGGATGATTGGTGTAGTAGTTGCGCGGTTCGGACCCCTTCCCCCTCCGCACGCATTGGGCACCACGAATTGACACCTGCATCAATAAATTTCCCCTCCCTCCTCGATATCATCTTCACATATCACCTGTATGTAGAAGTAAATGCTCGAAACAATCACCCAAGACTTTGAGAGCACACTCGTCCTCGTGGGCACAAGATTGCTTTCACAGCCAGCTGTTATTTGAAGAAACTGTCAGGGCCCGAAGCAAGCCACATAATCTTCGTACACCACGTAAGATGGATATGTACTCCAGACCTCGTACTGTACCTCCGTATGGGATACGATTATGTACCTCGGCGTTCAACGATGTTGTTGGTGGCACAACAGTGGCGGAGGTTCGGGATGGTTTTGGCGTGTTGTTGTTATTGCAGACGCAAGTGTGGAGATGCAATGCAATGTGTTGAGATACATTTGTTGAAGAGGACTAAGGGGCAGGTGCAAGCAAGAGGGGAACGAGAAAGGGGCGTTGGCAGCTGCACATTGTGTGTGCTGCAGGCTGTTTTGAGATGTTTTCGTCAGCTTCCGGCAGGTCCTGGATACTTATTTGATGTTCGCTAAAGATATTTGGTCATGGGGTTTCGTGTTTTGATCAGAACTGAGCCCAACCAGATGCACCCAGAGGTGCCAGCAATGCAATGCGTGGGGTGCAGTGGCACAGTTGTCAACACCTTTTTGCTTGGATTAAAATTCTGGTTCTCCAATCCAACGTTCAGTTTCATGTAACAATTTCTGCAATTGGTCAGGAAGGCGTGAAGCCCTTGCATATACTATTACAGGCATTGCAGAGCCCTGCAGGACATGCTGGCTGGGCCCCCATGCTCAACGAATTATGTTCGGATGAGGGACGATCATGTCTAAATGGGTAGTAAAGCTTGGAGAGCCAGTCATCCACAGGAGTTCTCCAAAGCGTTTTCCCCAGGTTGACCAAAGGTTGACCAACCGCACGAAGGGGTCCACGACGGCGCGAAGCTCCCGAGTCGTGATTTGTGTGTTGATATTGGCGCTGGCAATTGACTTGACCTTTTTATGCCACACTCCACTTGTTCAAGTTGTTTTCCTGCAGTGATTCGCGAGGAGCGTGGCAAAGGGAATTGGTTCAACTTGGATTTCGGGCAGGAGACTCGTCAGCGACGTTGGAGATGCTTGGATGTTTGGATGTTTGGATGTTTGGATGTTTGCAGGGCAGGGCTCGATTGACTCTTTGACGCTATCAATGCAACGCCTATCACACTGCATGAAGCTGATGATTTGCCATTTGGTGATGTTATCGCGGATCATCTGGCGATGTTGAGTTGATCTCTCTGACTGATCCTTCGACGTTTGGCCAGAATATGTGGAGTCTCCATTGAGTTCCTGGTGGAGAAAGGACGTTCGTCCGGCCGAGGCGGCAGAACTTACAGTACGAGTAATTCGAATTCTGTTTCTGATTCGATGGATCGAGCAATTCTCGACGAAGCAGTTCGGGGCTTTCAGTTCAGCAGGAGCAGGAAGAGGAACGATGTATCAGAACCATTCCTATCTATGCCAAATCCCTAGACTCACCTCTAGGAAGGGCTAAGGGTGATTCCCTAATACCCGTTTTGCCAGTGCAAACTCGTGAGATGTTCCAGCTTCGTGTCGATTGCACAAGACCCGGAATTAAAGTGTTAGATGTTGTTAGACTCGAGAATGGTGCCGTTTAGCGTGAACACCAGCATCAACACCGTCACCGTTCTCCCCTTCCACCATTGGGGGCGCCCAACCGCCCTGATAGGTCAAGACCATAAACCGGGACCGTCAGACGGTCAGGGCTGTCAAAGCCTGTCACACAGCCGGGCGACCCTGGGAAAACAGACTACTTTAGCTGGCATTCAGCACATTTGACTGGCCACTCTGCTGGAAAACAGGGTGCTGACAGGGAGCCAGCAGGGAGCCAACAGGGACTGAACTGGGAACAGGGGAAACGCTGTCAACCCTGCCGTCCCAGCGAGCCTGGTTCCCTGGCCCATTCCCCTGAGAGCTTCAAAAATATGCTCACGGTTCCTTGCCGAAGGGTAGAAGAGCTCTCCACCTGCGAGCGTGCCGCAGAGCAAGCTCCTCTCCTGGCTCCTGCAGCATGAATATGCAATATCACGCTCTCTTCCTGCATCAACCTGCCTTCAACCCGTTCGAACTACCCCGAAATAATATATCTTCGGACTGCTCACTGTCATGGCGCCCTCACGTTCTCATCCCTACAAGTCGAATTCGAAAGCCACTCGCAGAATCGAAATCCCCACGGCAAGGAAACCCAATGCCAACGCCAACGCCAACGCCAACACCAACAACCGAATCAGGATCACTACCAGTGCTTCTAGTTCGACCTCGGATCTTCATTGTTCAGACTTGCTACGTCCAGCAAAGCTCGAGGCCCTCCCAATCGACCGCCCCAACACTTCAGCGACGGAGCCATCACCGAAACTACGGAAAAACATGAAGGATTTTACGGGATTTCATACGACGGAAGACGAGTTCGAAGCATTGCCTTTGGCAGTGAGAAGAAAGGTATGCCTTTTCAACGATGTTCGCTGTTACTAGAAGCTTGGTTCGTTGAGGGATCCATGAGGAAAATATCGAGGAGAGACACGTACACAAATGGGTTGGACATAAGACATCAATACGTTTTTGGCTTGAGCGAGTGATGGTATCATCTACAAAGTAGACACAAATTTCGATGAAACCACCAAAGCCGTCACTACTCCAGTCATTCACCCACTCCAGTATCACCGCCCAATTTGACATCAACACCACGACTCAGCAGAAGTATCACAAACCATCACTCACTCAAGCCGGATGACTTTGACAATCTTATGCTTCTCACATTTACGTGCTACTAGTGTTGACATTCTCCGTTAAATTCAAGGGCTTTTGCTCGCTACATTTTCTCCTGGTGAAATTGTGGCACGAATTACCCGGGTTTGAGGTCTTTCAGCCAGTACCAAGTGGTTACGCTATCATTAGCCGTCTCGCCATCTCCTTTTTGAAAATCTAGCTTTCAGTGGGAGTTTGGTGGTGGGCGGTGTGTTTAGTACGAAGTCCCGCACTTGCAGACGCTTTGGGCAACTGCGATGCAGAGCACGATTCTCATCACCACCTCCCAAACACCCACGATAGTTATTTTCTTGCAGGATTATCCACAAGTGCCCCTATGATTTGCCTTGCATGAGACTGACACCATTTTTCATCAGTACTTTTCCACCTTGGAACGTTTAAGACTAGCCGAAAGAGCAAACACTCAAGTTCTCGACGAATTACCTACTCAACTTACCCGAAATCCCTCACAGGCTGGCAGACGCCACGCTTCCTTCCACCAAATTCGACAGCAACCTCTTTCACCAAGACGGCCGCGGAGAGGCTCTTCGTCTAATACCGAAGCTTCTTGGTTTTTGAACCTCCCACCGAAAATCAAGAGGAAAAACTTTACGGCAGAGGAGAGAGTGATGTTGGACGGTCGGTTACAGGATAAGGTCATACTCGATGCAGCGGACGAAGCAGTATACAGGGCGAGCCGGCGTGGCAACAACCCAGACGATGAATTATTAGTCTCCAGCCCTTCGTTACCTCCCACACCACTGAGTGCTGCGTCACCGCACAATACCAGTGGGGCAACGTCACAGTCGATACTTGAGAGTTTTCGTTGGATGGACGAGGAAAGCGATTTGGACTTGCGGTTAGTTTTGGACGACTATCATGCGAATATTGACGGCGTGGTTATCCCATGTCCGACAAGTAATCAGAGACCATCATTCCGACGGCAAATGTCAGTAACGAAAATTCCGTTTGGAAGACCATCGCTATCCTCACTGCAACCTCGATCACCAAAAGCCGAATCCTTCTCAAAAACCCAGTCAAGACCTAGACAGCGATCCCGAACTCTCTCCTTGGTAACACCAAAACACACCACCCAAAATTCCGTAGCATCAATAGACCCCAATGCAACCCATTATCAGGATCCCGAAGCTCGGTTAAAACTCCGAGTATATTTGGCCTCACCACAAAAATTCGATGAAGCGATAGAATTTGGATTCCCATCTATGGACAGCGTAACAAGCGGAGACGACAAGGAAAACAGACCTCCAGTACGTGGCTCAAGAGACGCCACCTCCGACCTTAAGAAATCGATAGCGACGGAAGGAGGCCGCTCCTTTCTCGACGACACAACCTCATTATTCGAAGACGACGTCTCAATGGCCGACCCTGAATCACCAATAACACCCATGGCCATCGACGAAAAATTCCCATCCTCACACCGAGTCTCGATATCCAATTTTGGAAGTACCGGGGTCAAATCGTCGAAAACTTCAGCCGATTATTCACATCTTGGAATCACTAAACCGATGCTTGTGAAACAAGCTGATAATTATGTTCAATTTGCAGCTGGGAGTCGAGAGATGACTTTGAGGATGACTCTCACGAGACCCGATTTAAGAGCCGACGAATCGAAGCTATATGGGTGGCAGGTGAAACCTTCCTCGAAAGGCGAAGTGTCACCCGCGATCGAGGATTTAGACGAGAAAATTGAGCTGAGGGGTCCCTTTGGGGGCGTTGATGGCTGGGGACCAGCGGAGAAGGAAGGGAAGGGACTGAAGAGGTTTTGGCAGAGAGTGAAGAGTTCACAGAGGAAGGGGTAATGTTATTATGACGGGCCATACTTTTCTTTAACTTCGACCTGTTTGATGATTTGTATTTTAGCGGGTTCATTTATTGGTTATGGGTGTTTTTGGGGTTATATCTATTTCGATCTCTGCTTGATGTTTTGCTTCGTTGGGCATACCACTTTCTTGTTGTTGTTGTATAGCGGATGCATTAGATATGCTTGATACCACCCTCCATTTTTATATCCATTAGTCTAGTTGCAAATTGAATTAATCTAATTAATTAGTTTTTAATTGCTATCTGCTTTTCTCAGCACTGTGACCTAATTTTTCTTGAAGTGTTACATTTTGGCAAGCACAGTCTCCCAAAGGCCCCATCTTGGGCCTTGGGTGAGGCAAACATAGACTTTGTCTTTCTTCCTCTCGCTTTTCATAAATTACCAAGTTGTCGTTGACATTGTGAAGCTGGAAGTCATTTTACCTAAAAGTTAAAGGGGGACAAAGTAAGTCAGAGTGCTGACTCCAACTGGACCCCAAAGCTATTTCTAGATCATCATTCGATTGAGTAAGAACGCAAGGAAGTCAGACTCTGCGAGTGGACTAAGAAAACGTAAAATCGGGATTCAAGATGTGGTAATGACGGCAGTCGGTGAGGAAGCCCTTGATTCGGGGATTATGGTTGTTTTCTAAGCGGATAACTCACTCACTGCATCGCTTTATCACTTGAGAATCAATTCTCTCACTTTTCACTTCTTACTTCTCACCTCTTACCCCACAGTGGAGAAGTCTGTGCTCTTAATCTCTCAAGACGCAAAAGAGGAAGTGTTCGAGGTTGATTGAAAGAATACAACCTAGGCTATAGCTGAAGCGAGGGATTGCCTGAAGAGCCGTATGGATCCACCAAAGATCGGCATCTGGAATTCCATGGAACATCCAGAGGTATACTTTGGATGGTTCCATTCCATTTGAAAGGGGGTATGGAATTATCCAGGCTGGAACCCTCCTTCCATGGATATATCCATGGATATCCAGGAACGTGACTTTTCACGTGGTTTTGGGGCTTAAAAACGGGTTAAATATGTTCCGGCGCTAGCGCTATATAGCTTCACTTCAATTTACTCGGTCAATATCACTCTATCACCGCTCTCACTTCCCCTCTACTACGCCCCCGGCTCAGTTGATTCACTCTCTTTCGAGTCATTAACAAGCTTAAATATAGCTAAGTTCACTCTTTTAGATCTGACTTTCCAATATACTGGGTATCCAGGATCCAGCCTAAATTTATCTGGAAATATCCATTCCATTTTAGACTCCCTCTGGAACCAAACAGAGCGAGACCATCTACGGAAGGTTCCATGGATAGCCTTCTAGATGCCGATCTTTGGTATACACCCATCGATTGGTTGCAAGTGTATTCCCTAGATCGTACCTCAGATGGCGGTGTCAAAGGACTGAAATTTTTAAGTTTCGAGAATAATTATTTATATACGAAAAAAAGTACATAAAAAGCCATTCCGAAATGCACAACAGCTCCATTCCATGCATAAATCCCCTCCACCTTTTCCACATCGATTCCAGCTTCATCACTCAGACACTCTGCAGGCGCCTGATCGGTACATGAGGCCTTTGGTCGTGGATAAACATTTCATTTGCTGAGTTAGAACCCACTCACTCTTACCCCCTTGATGCCGTCGGATTCGAAAGGACGAATCGCTTATTTGCCGGCACGGTATGTGGAGTAATAGCTGTTCATACGGGTAGATTGACCAGCGGTGAACTCCTCGTAGCATGAACTGTTTTTAGTTAGCACCTATACCCGAATACAAAGAAGAGGGGTATGAGGAGGATGGGGGAAACATACTCGTAAGTGTAGTCCATGTAGTTGTGGATTGGGTCAACACCGGCGGATGTGCAGGTGTCACGTCCGGTAGGGCATCCAGAAGCAGCGGAGGCCTCAGCTGGAGTATCGGCAACCGAATCCCCAGTACCGGTACATCCACCTTGGAAAGTGTGGTAAAGACCGAACCAGTGTCCAACCTCGTGGGTGACAGTTTGACCCTCGTTATAGTTGGTCTCGGCTCCACCTGGGACGGTAGAGGAGAGAATGGTGCAACCGTCATAGTAGAAATCATTGGAGCCGCTGGTGGCACCACCGGAAGTTGGGAAGTAACTAGGTGAGATTTTAGTATATGTCTTCCGTTTTGGGAAATCTCGAAGTCACGGGTTTAGAAGTACGTACCAGTATCCTAGATAATCCATAGACTTGACGAAGTACAAGTTCAAGTCGGCGTATGTTCCCTTTCGGAGAGCCTTCTTCATGGCCAACTCGGAACCATCAGCAGCGTAGTTGGAGTTCACAGTCCAGTCGGTACCGGCGTTTGTGAATGAAATAGCATACGGAGCGTAAGCAGCGTTCATAACCGCCAATTGGGATGCAATGGTGGCTGCCTATTTCTTGAATCAGGACCTGTTCATTATTGGGGGGTTTATTCTAGGTAACTAACGGTGAGGTAACCACCGCTGACAGCAGTTGAAGTGGCCAAAACGTGGAAGTAAACCTTGACGGAAATCGCTTGTGCGGTAACATCCCCGTTGACACGAGCGGCAGCCTCCTTCTCGGCCATCTTCAATGAGATGTTGAACTGCTCCTCAGTTGGTTCAGCAGTACCACATTCTCTGTGAATTGCCTGGGAGAGAACTCCGGTAGCCGCGAGGGCAGAGAGGACAAGGGTTTTCAATTGCATGATTGCGGTGGAAGTCTGGACCGGAGAAGACTGAAGAAGGAAGAAGCTGCTGGGGGTGAAGAGAAAAGGAAAGAGAAGACTGAAAAGGAAGGATATGTCTCTTACATATATACTCTCGAAGACTCTTCGGGGAAGTGTAGACCGGGTTTTCTCCTTCAGCACAAAGGAGATAGACCAATTACTTTCTCTCCACCGTAATCCACATTCCATGGTACCTGGGTTCCCACCAAGATATTTCCAGAGAACATGTTCTTCAACCTGGCAACCACATCGCGCTATCTTTCCTGAGCCTCAAAGAACGCTTTCCCAATCGAAGAAGGAGTTGCGCGTCCTTTGCTACCAAGAGCATCATTCGCAAGGTCGAAACCTGGATAGGCTTGAATAAAAGAGCGAGACCTTCCTCATTCATTCCCACCAGACTGAGTGAGCAACCTCTTAGTTGCCCTTTGGCGTTGGCCACCGCAGCAGCCAAGATATTCTAAACAACTTCTCGAGCTCCCTCTGCAGAGCCAAGAGTTTTCTTAGATTGCCTCCTGGATCATGTTGGCATGTGGTGCCTCGCTCGGGAGGATTTTTGGTGTGTGTAAGGAGTGAGAAGTATATATCTCTCGCCGGCACTGGTCGGTAGACTTAGCTCCCACGGGTCCTAGATGTCCTGCAGGTTGTTTGCCGCTGCGATAGGGGCTTGCCACTCGATGAATGGTCTGATAGGAGGAGATATATCCTGTGAGGTGCTGAATATTTATGCCGGTGTCTGCACTTGGGGGAGGTTTGGTTGGTGGCTTTCAAAAAATGTGGCTTGGCAGATGGGATCTTGATAGAGGAACAAAGAGGGGCGATTGGGCTGCATCTTCGTTGGCTTCCAAGGTTGCTTGAATTGTGGAGCTGTAGTGGTGTTGTAGTAAGGCGCAGAGGCTCGAGGAGGGTTACATGCCCCGTGACCTTGACTTTGCGAACTTCCTTTTTGGGAGAGCGGGGTCAACAACTTCCTATCTGAGTGGAGAACCAAAGGATGTCAACCTGTGACATCAGACTTCATTTTGAGACTTTGTACGACATAGATTGTAAGGTGAAGTGAATGAAATTAGTCTATCTTACGAAAACTATTATTCATCAGAAGAAATTCAAAGGCTTGGATATTTTTCCATGACGATCAATTTCTTGGCCTTTTGTTTTGAACTTGGCAATTGATGTTGTTGCCAGTGGAGTTGCTCGTCGGATAGCTGTCTAATATAAAAGGTTATTCTCAGTGGAGTTGCGCATCCATGTAATTCGACTAAATATCGGACGATGCGTGTAACACGAATCAGAACTTCAAATACGACATTACCTTAAGCGGAACCCTTCATCTTGAATATTCGACTGGAAATCAGACAATAACTGGAAAAACAATACAAAAAGTGGTTGGCATAATAGGATTCTTTGCTAGCCATCAGACGATACTTTCAGAAACGTAAATATCAAAAAAGACTATTGCGACAACACTTCTTTAAAACATGGAACAAATGGACGTCGAGGGCTATGGAGGGGAAGGGCTCTAGCATTAGATAGAGATCTGTGGATGAGGAAATCAAAGAGAATGCAGAGTATAATGATTTCTTGCAATGCTTGTTTAATTTTGTCTTTGTGAGTACGCTTGATGCTGGTGGGTTACCTATGGATTACGCACGAGTGACTCATAGCTTACTTAACGTCGATGTGCGAGCTGAATATCACGAGTCGAATATTGCGAGTAAGCGTGCAAGTAACCCATCCCAGGGATTTGCGGCTTGGTCAATAATAATCTGATAGCCGACTCGTAAATTAAACGGCATAATTACGAGTAACTTTTGGCTTCCTCGCAAAAATCTCGAGAGACTACTGATCTTTAAAAAGCTTCTGATCTCAAACAAGGTTGAGATATGCTTATAATAATCCAACCAATCTGGAAAAGTCGTTCCTGGAATGACTGTATACACCGCCTTGGGCTAAAAGACGAAGATAAGACAGAATATATCTATTCTATGAAGGGGTGTGCCGTTTATTTAAGACTTGGTTAATAGCTGCAATGGAAGATTTGATGTCCCAAGTTGGTCAGCTTTGAAGTCTGAATCCGACAGCACCGTGTCAGCACGATGGGACACTGTCAGTTCGCCCCCGCCAAACACTTGAATATGAAGCCACGGCATGTTTGCCAGGGAAGAAGCTCACCTATCACTGAAAAAAGCTCGTCTGTCTTCAGTAGATGAGAGCATTCTAAGCTTATAAAGTACTTAAGGGATAAGATTCACTGTAGCTTGAGCTCTATATGTTCGCTTCCTCGCTGAGTGAGAGCCTACTTAGGTTCTTCCAAACTGTACCTTTCAGGATAGAAAGAAATAAAGTGAAACATTAAATTATGAAAAGCTCACTATCCCTTCCACTGCTAGCATATTCATTGAGAAAGGTACGCTTAAAATTGGATAAAAACCTTTAAGGCTAGAAAGTGGGTATAAAGGAGGGTCGGAACCGTCACAAAGAGGGGGAAAACATAAGAATAGTACTTTAGTACACCTACTAAAAAGTAGGACAAAAATTACATAGCTATAAAACCTTGTCGAAAGGAATTAAGGGTCATAGTATAGGCGTGCTTTTAGAGAGGTAGGCGCTCTAATCTATATGTCCTAGATAGGGATTTTAAGTCTGTAAAGCATAGGTATACTACGAACTCCTATATCGTTGTTCTAGACGCTTAGCTTGTGTGAGGGACTCGGATTTAAGGGGGCTCGGATTCAAGGGGCCTGGTAAGCGAGGGGTCCGGACGGGCGAAGAGTATGCGACAGTAGCCCGACAGTAACCCGCAGCCGGATCAACGCCATCGATACTGCGGATGGTTTCAAGAAGTGTATGGATAGAAAGGAGTATTCAAGGGGTCCAGATGTATATAACCAGGAGGTCGGACGGAGAGACGAGGGGGGCATCGATTATTCTGTATTACAATAGAACACTAGTTGTTCTGTCACGTCTAAATACTTCACTGCTATTTGGATTTCTCACAGCTTGCTCTAGACTTCGAGGATTCAGACGATAATCGCTATACATTTATACATAATAATACTAGGATCTATACTACTAAATCTATAATAGAATAGTTTAATAATCATAATGTAGGAATCCTTATTTAGCCCCCCTATTTACCTAATCTTAACCCTATTAAACACACCTGGGGAGTTCTTAAAAAAATGCTAGTAGAAAGGTATATATACCTTAATGGGAAGAAGGAATCTAATATCAAAGAGATAAAGAATATACTCAAAGAGTTGTAGGAAGAAATACCGGCAGAAACATTTAAGGCACTATTACAAAGTATGCCTGATAGAATAGAAGCCTGTATTACTACTAAGGGCTGGTAGACACGTTTCTAAGTCATTTTTAGTAATAAATACATCATATTTCTGTTTATACTTATACTATACTCATTTATACATCACCTCATGAAGTTTTCATGTCATTTGCTAGTAAACTAGTGATGTTATATCATAATTAATAGTAAGAGGTTAGACTGCCAAGGGGCTCGCTTACCGGCTGTACGAATATACGCGAACCCCCGCTGTATTATCATTCAAAGGTTTGGATGGCTTTGGACCGAACATTGAAGCAGGAGCTTGGAACAATTTTATAGCAATAGATGAACTTGCCATTGAAGTTTCTCAACATCGTAGTTGCCTACTTATACATCGGAGTAATGTATAGTGGTATGTGTGTGAGAAATTGCAGCTCTGGGTTATTGGATTGTATACATATCATATGAGATGCCGACTAGAGACTAGTGCAAGACAAGTGATAGCTTAGTACCAAGATACTGTAGAAGTACAGAAGCTTGAAAGTATAAGCTTGGCCAGAAATCAAGAACCTCTTCCTGAAATTTCCTGCCTGTTAGCAATTCGGTAGAAATAAGAAGTTCGCAGAGTACAAATATCACCAGTGAACTAGAAACCGTGAAGGACAGAAGACTTGGTGAGGCAAACAAAACTTTATGGCGAAATCAGCAACGATTGAATTCGTTAGGAAGGATACATTCAGTATACATTCATGCCTATGCCGTGTCAGAGAGAAAGCAAGGCTTGCTTTCTCTCTAAGAGGATACTTATAGCTGGAAAATTATACTCAAAGTAGTGAGCACTTTGATCAATACATTTTGCTGCCGTATGAACTCCTATTGTCGAAGATGCAAGGTGTATTTATAATCAACCAAGTGGATTTTCTCAACAACTCAAGAATAAGAACATCTTGTAAAGACAATAGAAATCGGGGGCAAATATTACAGTAACATATTTTGAAGCACAATTTCAGTAGCATGCTTTCCAATAAACTCGGTATCCACATAGAAGATATCTTGATTTGGTATGTTAGTGGAGAATCGGAGTGTAATATTACTTATGTCAAAGATTCCACATCAAGCGAAGAACCAGAGAAAGCCATTTACCAAAGACAATGTATACTGGTGGTAAAAGAAGCTCGCTTCGAAGCCAGCAAAAGTTTAGGCATTCAGAGTTGTTTCCCCAAGAATTCGAGACGACCGAAAGCGTGGAGTCAGTGTTGTCGCTTCTAAACTGTTGAGTTCTGTTTTACTGAAAAGTTAACCAGCAGTCCGATAAAGGCAATGTGGCTGTGCAGGGAGGGGGGCTGTCAAGTGAAGATCGCCTTGCTTTTGGCCCCCGAGAACTTTCACGTCAACCATCAATTAAATCGTGCGTCTGCAAGGTATCAACTCGCTCAGTATTTCTCACAATATGTTAACTTCTCCATCTAGATTCAAATTATTATATCATTAAAATTCATTATATACATTCATCTTTGCTAACGCGCCCGACATTTTACAATCGAGATACTCGGAACGCGCCAGACACCTTCTTCTGGAAGACTTGCTCTGGGTCATACTTGGTAGCAACATCCTTCATGAACTGGATGTTGGCAGCGCCATATGTGGAAAGAGGGTCTTGGGTTGGGTCGGCGTAGTTGAGATATCTCCAGGCCATGTTGCCTCCCATATCTGTTGCGTATTGCTCGAGGGTGTCGGAGAATGCGCTCAACTTCTCTCGCATGATGGCCTCTTGAGCTACGGTGTTTACGGATCCGGTGATGAGCCACATCAGCGCGTTGTCCTTGACAGCATCCATTCCAAGCATGTTGCCTCCCTTGGCAGCGGCCATCTCGGCGAAGTAGGCCGGAATTGGCTGGAAGAGACATTGGGTGGTAAAATCCGTGGCGTTCATGAGGGTCAGAAGCTCGGCAACCAAATCATCGTGCATTGCTGCAGCTTTTTGGACAATACCGAAATCATTTCTCATGGTGAGTGTGAACCAAACGTTTTTGAAACCACTTGGGAGAACATACGCGGTCGTGATGTCGGTCATAGTTCGAGTCTGGAGATCTGTTACGAGAGTAGGCACTTTGTTGATTTGGTCAAATGCTGGTGCGTCAACGGTTCCTACGGTGTCGACAGTGATCATTGCAATCACAATTTCGGAGAAGCTGGCTGGGTTGTAGGTGAAGTTGATCTAACAGGAAGTTAGCTTTTATTTGTCAAAACACCTGGGGGAGATCTTACGATGAATGCATCAGCTGGAGTGGATTGTTGGTTGTTTGTGAAGTTGATCAGCTCGGTGATGAGGGTATCTCCATACTGTCGAGCGGCTGCTCGCATACCACCCCAAATTCCGGTTGTTGGGAAGGCTTGCATATCGAAGCGGGTGACGATTCCAAAGTTTCCAGAACCACCCTTCAACGCTTTGAACAAATCCGCGTTCGATGAAGCATTTGCGTTGACGATGCTGCCATTAGCAAGTACTACCTCGTAGTTCACTACGGTATCGCAAGCCATTCCATAACGGGCAGTGTAGTATGAATTGCCACCCCCAGTGAGGAATCCGGCAATTCCTACATTTGCATCACGCCCACCTACAACAGCCACGCCTTGGGCTTCGAGAGTTGCGAAGACAGAACCCCACTTTGGTCCAGGTTGGATACTTGCGAGAGTGGTGTCTGCGTTATATGTGGTAGCGTTCACTGCAAGGTATCAGTACCAACTTTCAACTATGAGGTGGATGATCCGGCCGAGGGCAACTCCAAAAATTGGAGATATGGACTAACAACGAGCACTTACTTAAACCAAGATCAATGGTTACACCATCATGGATGTCGCTGGCTCCAGCCCAATGGCCGTGACCACCACTGCGAACAGTGAAATTTCCATTGGAACTTCCAAGTGTCTTAATGACAGTTGCGACTTCGGCAGTGTTACGTGGTTGCACGATGCACAGTGGTGCTAAAGGTGCGCTTGCAGACCAGTATGAAGCTTCACGAGCAGCATATGAGGTGGTTCCTGGGTAAAGAATCTGGGATGAAAGTCCCGCAGACACCAAAGCGGCACACTGGGTTTGAATCTCATCAGCCGTTGTTTTCTTGTGGATGGGATATATAGACATAGCTGTGAAATTCAAAGTATCGCTAGGAAGAAGGGCAAGAAGAGTACTTACACCACTGTTGGTTGTTGTGAGCGCCGACACGCCCTGCAACAAAAGCACTGCCGCAGCAGCCAGGACACCCTGAGTTCCAGTTTTGGTGAGCATTGTGTATGGTCAATTGTCTTGTCTGACAAGAATCGGTTATTATATCTGAAACATAACAGTTAGTTCGGCTCCGGGGAACACGGAATGCATGAGAGACCTACCGAGCTGATGCTGGTTATAAAGAGACACGAAAGTTGGTAGAGACAGTGGGCTGGATGGTCAAGAAACTTTTTGTTCGGGCATCGCCGTTGTTCTTATATTACCGTCAGGGCTTCCACGAGGTCTTCTATCCGTCTTTCCGGTCTTCGTCTCTCTCGCTCTCTTCCAATTTCCTCGACTCAATGCAGCCAATTCAATATTTCTCGGAATTGTATGAAAACGGGCAAGTGTCGCTTGCGCTTATGTCAACAGGCGGAGCCCCCAGATCAACGACCTGGATGGGTCTCACAGTTCCCCACATTTGAGCTCCAAACTTCCCGCATGGCAGCAAGGGTTTCTATGTTTCTATGGCACAGGAAAAGTCAATCTCCAACCACGATTTTTATGGCCGGTTATTTTGAAACCGACCAATAACCGAAGAATCCTACTTCAAAAATGTAACCTCAACCACGAGTCTGGGAGACTTTCCGGAACTTTTAAGATCGCTTGGGACGGCACCGAAGGAAAGGAGAAGCGCCTCTTTCTTCCACAAGTCGGTTGAGCCGTTAAGTTTGACGGTTCTGAGGAGGCTCAAAATCTACAAGATACTGCGTCCAAATACTCACTACACATGAACGTTCAACTCGCTGACCCGTGCTGAACACGTTTTTACGACATCCGCACTTACAAAAACCCCGATACAAGGAGATTCGTTGCGTCACCAAGGCTGAGATAACGGCTGCAATCTGAACGATCGTGTTGATGCATTCAACAAGTCTTTCCAAGGGGGAAAGCCCACAGGGGTTGGATGAGGTCGAATTTCTGCTGATACGTACGCCTGCAATCGTTGGGTTGTAAACTTGTGGTTTACGGCTTCAAATTCCGGGCTTTATGAATATGTTGGGTGTCTAAAATTCTGAACATTTCTTTTGGTATCACGAATCTGGAATGCCCGAAATCTTTTCTAGCGTTGCGTTGGGCACCTAAAAAGACTTCACTCGCAAAAGCAACCATATTTGTCGAGGGGCCATACATGTGTGGACCAATTCATGAGCTCCAATGAATCATTATTTCATGTTACATTCTTTCAAATGACTCGAATAACCCCATTCCTTCGATTTCTGGCTGGAGTCGCTAGACAAAATTAAGGGCAACGCCAACTCGTCGATTCATCAAGGTTATGCAGAATTAGAGCCCCCGCGTTATTTGGAGGACGCATCCCCCGAAACCTAGATTTAACCGTCGACCAATAAATGGCTGGTGTGCCAGTCACAATCCACTCATCCCCATTTAAAGGGCTGAGTTGGGATGGCTCCGACGAATTAAAGTTAGCGGTATAATTCTCCACTTTGCCCCCTGACCAGCTTCTACACCCACCTCCAAGGACCTTTCTTCTTCTTCTTCTTGCAAAACAACCCAAAAGTCAAGCATTGGTCCAGTGGTTTTCAAATTGAGGATTGCAAGTGCAAAAGATTTGGGCATTTGTGCACTTGAGCCTGACGACCAGTGTTCCTGGAAACCAGTAGTCAAGTAAGGGTGGCTGGTTGGTTGTCTTTATCTCATTCCAATCTTGTGGGACGTCGTCACATCATTCGATTTCCCATTGTTGGAAACATCATCTCGTGGGATATGCCTTGAAGCGGACTAGAGAAGCCTTTGTGACGAGCCGCAAGCCTAAAGCGGTTCCTGGTAGCACCAGGCTTGGCTCTTACGGCGTGTTTCCTGTCAAGTTT
>LLCD01000188.1:0-24511 GCA_001414355.1 Hymenoscyphus salicellus
GTTCTATGCCGATGATTCCACCTTCACCCTCTCCGGTTTTCCGCCATCGATCACCTGCACTTTTGACAAGTTCGCCACCAGGACCCGAGATCTCCGTGAGTGCTTCTTGAAGTGAAGTCTTCTGATTATATTTCGCTCCTCTATATCGAGCGATGGCTGATGCCGTCCGGACGGCATTTATCCTAAGGAAACTATCCCCGTTCCCGGTCCCCGACATAGCTGAGGATCGAAATACAAGATCTCCTTTTGAAAGAAACTCAGGTCCAATGTCCTGTTTGGGGAGTGGCGAATATGGATTTGTGAGACAGTCAGCCATCAATCCCCTCAATGCGTCGCTTAAAATGAGAGCTGGACCCGATTGAGATATCAGGTTCTCTGCTTTTGACGTGTATTCTTCTTCCCATTCTTCAGCCCAGAAACCAGCTCCGAGTGTAGGTGTGTCGCCAATTCGTCCAGTGAGTTTGTTCGTCATACCTCCCGTGCTTGTAGCAACAGCCACTACCCCTTCGCTGTCCAAAGCAACAGCTCCACAAGTCCCTTGTGGGAAGAAGTCTTCCGCGTCCCATGTTGCAACTCCACCAGCTTCTTCCTTTTCCAGCCCTTTAATATGTTCTACCCAAAATTAGCAATCATTCCAAACCCAAGAACAAACAAAACCTACCATCCCATCTATTCTGCGTAAAGTAATACTCCGGCTCCACCATCTCCAAACCCCACAACCGAGCCAATTTCTCCGCACTAAACTTATGAAGCTGCGAATGTCCTTGCGCCCCACTAGAAAATGCCTGTCCCTCAACTTCATAAGCCATCGCACCCCTATGTTCCCCATTCCCGCCATCCAAATCCTTTTCCCCTCTCAACAGCATCTCTCTCGCCAATTTTATAGGATTCTTCACATGTTGTAAACCCATCAATCCCACGCCTCGTTTTTTCTTCCCTTTGGAAACCATAACGGAAGCTTCGAGTTCGTTAACTCCATCTCTTGTGAATACCGCCCCATGGCCCGAGTTAAAGAGTGGGTTGTCTTCTAAGAGGGAGACGGCGAATGTTACGGCGTCGAGAGAGGAGGTGGTATGGGAATTTGAAAGGGGAGAGGAGGATTTCGAGGTAAGGAAATGATGTGATTCTGCGAGGATTTTGAGGAGGGAGTCATGGTAGGATTTATATTTCGACGGGGAGAGATTTGCGGGGAGTATGTTACCGGCCCCTCCATGGATTATTAGGCCTGGTGTTATACCTAAAGAGGGCCTTTTGTATTCCATATCTGCGAGTTTGACAGGAGATATTTTCGGTAGATTCAGGAAGGAATAGCATCAAGATGTTCTGTGAACTAGAGTTGGAGAGAGCCTCGAAAGCTTGAGGGGAGCTCCAACTTGGGGAGCTCAATATGTTGCCCGTTATCGATAAGAAAGACCCACTTCAATGGCCAGGTCAAGTTGCTTTCAGGGGAGATCAACCAAAGGTGGAACTATGATGAACTAAAACAAAAGATATTGTGCCTGAGGATTTAATTGCTAAGTGAATTACATGAAACCTCTTTTTTGTTGCACATCGCATTTACTTGGTGGTAGGGATATATAATTGTACCCCCTGCTATGATGCTTCTAGCACCTTCTCGTACGCACTAGGCTTTCCACCAATCACTTAAATACTCTCTATCACGCTGCTTTTATATACACGCAAATTGAGGAGTTAATTAGGAGTATGCCAGCACGCTGTAGAGCAGTCATTGAAGCAGAAGGATGGCATACCAAGTATTAGGTAGTAATAAAGCAGCGTTGATCAGCAGATTGTGGCGTCGTGGCGTTAGAAGTGCAGGGGGTACACTTATTTACCCCTACCACCCAGTAGCGCTTGCTCCCCTGAAGTTACAGGGACTTCAAGCCTGAAAGATCCTTCCCTGTTTTCCCAGTTCTGCCCCACCGATTTTGACAAAGAGGAACAAAAATTGTAAAAATACGATACAAATTACAATCAAATCTGATGAAACTAATTGATCTTGAAGTCAATACTTGTAAGTTTCATATATAGTTTTGTAGTTTGTGTGAGGGCGTACGAGTAGGATGTACTGGAGTTGGTCTAATCGTCCACCTAAGGATGATCCCGAGGAGCAGATCAACACAGAAAGAGAGAAACCATTCCAAGACTACAGAAAACATTCATCTCACATTCTTTTTCAAGCAACTTGATATTTTTGATTTTCTTTGTATTTTTCCTAATTTAATCTTCAGGAACAGTTTCCTGTTTTCTTCCTCAAAGTCGAGGGACCAACTCCCCCTTTCCCCGGAATCCCCATTCCTAATCGCCTACTCCAAATAATCATACATGTGCCCAAAGAAAAGTCCGAACAAGTTGTTCGTCTATGAATGCAAAACTCCCCAATATCCCTACCAGAACACCTAAGCTTCAAACGCCAAAAGAGATGCACCGCCCTCTCGGCCCGGCCCCTTCCCTTTTCGCGGGTAGGTATGGAAGTAAGCTAACTTCAACTAGACGCTTCTCAAGCGTCGATTCCAACCTCCCAACTAGCCGGGCCACATTAAATAGTCTCCCTCCACATATCAAAAATCCAACCCCCTTTCTTTCCGCTCACTCATTCCTGCCCCCCCCTCTGCGCACTAACATCCTTATTCGCCGGACTAACATCAAGTGGGTTTCCCCCCTTCTTCTCTCCTTTTCCATCCTCCCCCGCAATCTTCCTCTCAGTCTCCGGCTTCGTAGCCTTAGGATCGAACGCAGCCTCCTCCTGTTTAGCACTCATATCATCCGTCCCGCTTTTCGTGTATTCATCTGAGTCCGTGTTTATGCTTTCGCGATCCTCGTTGCCTTTTCGCGGTAAAGAGAGGGGGGTTGTGGTGCTGAGGTTACGGGCGGCTATTAGGCGGGAGGGTGATGGTTTGTAGGTTGAAGATTGGGGAAAGAAGGATACGGAGCGGAGGAGTGAGCGTTTTGCTAGAACGGCTTGTCGGGATGGTGGGAAGGGCATTTTGTTTGTGATTTTTGGTGTTGTGTTTTGTTTGGGTATTGTTCTTGGTGGTTTGTTTGGATGGTGTATGTGGTCGGTGGATTTGAGTTTGTTGATCCCTATTGATCTGATCTCGGTGTTGTTCTTCAATCGTATTCTTCTAATAACGAGAAATATAAATTCCTCTCCTTTGTTTTGAAAAGAAGAAAATCAGAATCGAGATTGAAGTTGAAATTGAGATTGAGAATCAAAAACGCAATCCGTCTCAAGAGAGAGGGGAAGGGATGTCCCAGTGATATTCAGAAGAAGTGATGACGTCGCTCCTAAAAGCAATATTAGCCGATGTCACACTGCTCCTCGCCCTTCCCGGGCGCTTACATACATACCCTTTCTATTTGACAATCAAACAAGTTTTAATTCAAAAGTGTACAGACGATTGAAAAGCACATTTGGCTTCGAGGGATTTCAAATACATATCAAGAAATTTCTTGTGGGTTCGGACAGAACGGGCTTGGGATTTGCCGTGGAGAGGAGGCTGAGTCGACATTTGCGAGGTCGCAGCGTCAATGGCTGTGAGCGACTTAGCGGATAACGTCCACACATCTAAGCCCCTGCCACGCCCTCGTCGTGCGACTTGGTACTCTTTACTCCCTCGCCTCCTCTTACAAATTACCACTCAGCATCGGGCGCCTACATCGAGTAATTTATTGAAAAAAAAGAGGGGGCTGTAGCCCGAAGGATTTATTTCTTCATGTCATGTACACATTTCATTTCGTTACGGAGGTTCTAAAGGTTCTAAGCCAACCCCTATTTCTCGAAGTGCGGGGGTATCTACTCTGCCCTCGAAATCCTTCGATGCATACCGTTCCTTTGCAAATAACGCCAGCGTCCATCCATCCATCCCTCCGCACACCAAATAATATTGACAAAACGCCTACAACAATATCCAGATCACTAATGTATCCACAAAACCAACAACTCCTCTACCATCTTCTACCAAACACAGTATCTTCTTTGGCAGTCCCCGATCGCACAGGCGGTGTGGCCTTGCGCTCACGAGTAACGTCGGTATTTGAAGTCGATGCAGCGCCCATTTCCTTCAAAATTCTAGGCTTCTGAGAGAGATCGGGATGATGAGAAACAGGGTGTGAGTGCTCAGCATCTCGCTTGAAGAGAGACAGAATCTCCTTCATACCGAGCTTGCCGACACCTCCCTTACCGCCACCCTCGATGGTTTGCTTTGCGAGTTCTCTCTTCTTCTCTTGGAGATCGAGAATACGTTCTTCAACGGTATCCGTGACTGTGATCTTGTAAACAATAACATCAGTCTTTTGAGTCAATCTGTGAACTCGATCAATAGCTTGCTCCTCAACGAACTGGAAAATATTAGCAGTGACAATGTTCGAAGTGCAGAATTATACACTCACAGGATTCCAGAAAGGCTCAAGAATAACTACTCGAGTGGCGGCCGTCAAATTTAATCCCAAGGATCCACACTTGAGACTACAAAGCAAGATTCTACAGTTCTTGTCATTTCGTAGCTTTTCGAGACTGGCCTCTCGGAGATCGTTCTTCATTTTTCCATCATATCTCGTGAATTTGAATCCCTTCTGGCGTAAGAATGGTTCAATAACATCCAACATCGACGTAAACTGTGAGAATACAATGAATTTGTGTTCAAGAATTTCCTTACCGAGAATTCCAATAAGATGAGTAATCTTGGTCGATGTTACGATGGTAGCAAGCTCGGCTTCCTCATCGGTTCCGAATTCATCCTCGACTTCATCGTCAGAATCGGTCTCTGATGTTTGGTCTGAGTCGCCTTCTGAGTCCGATCCAGATCCCGACTCGGTGTCAGAAGTTTCAACCTTGGTCTTTGGCTTCATGGTTCCTAGCTTCTTGAGATCCGGGAATTCATCATCCTCGTCAGAGTCAAGCCACTCACCACCACCTTCAGCATTCTCATCTGCAGCTCCGCCAGCCTTTCCCAATGTGAGAGATCCTTGTTCGGCTTCAGGAACGACCCATGAGCCTCCAGCCTCTTCTTCATCGTCACTGTCGACAACAACAGCTCGGTTTCGTGGCTTCCGAACAGGAGCTTCACTTTCCGATTTGGCCTCTGATTTGGCCTTGTGGTGGCGGTGCTTCTTCTTCTTCTTCTTGTCCTTTCGAGATTTGGGCTTTGTAACTGCTTGAAGATCCTCTTCACAATCTAAGCATCGAATCGCACCATCTTCAATGGCCTGCTTTCCGAGCTCAAGTTGGCAGACCTCGCATTTCTTAGATCCCATTCCCATGTTACCAAACATATCAGCCATCTCATCAATTTCCTTGCTTGCCGCCTTGGATTTTTGCGAAGAAGATTCGGTCGTAAGAGCGTCGCTATCCTTTGCGAGATTTCCTCCGACGAGCTTAGGATGATTGCATGCTTGCCTAAGACGTAACAACATGACCAACGCACTTGCATAATTGACCTTCTCGCCGCTCATCATTTGTTCAATGCTAGCATCAGTTCGAGCTTCGAGACGCTCATAAAACTTGCGTTCCTCGGGCGAAAATTCTGCTGCGACTTTGACGATCTTGCGCTCTGTGACTTTAAATCCGGTCGAGCTGGCTACACCAGGGGTAGCTTTACCACCAGGGTTCAAAGCACCCTCTTTGAGTAAGATGGATTTCGTTCGACGCAACATGAATGTGACGAGAATGGCCCGAAGACGTTTCAACGCAAGATCTCCTCTACCATTCTTCATTGGCTTGTCGATTTGGTCTTTGAATTCTCGAAGATCGTCATAGGGAGGAATGCGCAAGAACTTGATTAAGCTCTGAAGCTCATCCAGATTGTTTTGCATTGGGGTTCCGGTCAAGCACCATCGGTACTCACTGCGCAGAGCATAGCATGCTTGGGTTGCTTTGGCATTACGGTTTTTGATGGTATGAGCCTCATCGAGAATGACGCGATACCAATGTAAGCCAAAACAGCCAGTCTTGAGGCCATCATCCTTATCAGAAGAATTACCAAACTCAGAAACCAAAATTTGATAGGTTGTAATAACAACATCGTACTTTTTCAAATCGTTGAACTTCTTGGTACGCTGAGGTCCGTGATGAACGATGACACGAAGAGAATGCGATGCTTCGACTTTATCCTTGATCTCAGCTTCCCATTGGCGGATAAGTGCCAGAGGAGCAACAACAAGTGTGCACTTTTCGATTCCTTCCTTAAGCTTACGTTCCGCCATTCCCGCGGCATCAGTTGGTTTGGAATTGTTGATGATAAGTGCAATGGATTGCAAAGTCTTCCCAAGACCCATATCGTCGGCGAGAATACCACCCTTTGGTGCCTTTCCCTTCTTCTTGTTGGTTCCGAGTTCTCTGGCAATCAGCCAGTCAAGACCCTCTGTCTGATGAGGTAGCAATTTGACTTTGATGCCTTCTACAGATCCATCATCTTCTTCCTCTTCCACCTGGAGTGTCTCGGGTTCGTCGTCCACGTCAAGTGCCTTTAATTTTGCGGCAAGATGATCGACTTCTGCAACCTTCTTCTTCTTTCGTAGTCTAGTTCTTGGCATATCATCATCATCCTCCATAACACCTTCAAACAGGGCCTTGAGATCAGCTTGTGCTTTGGCAGGATCCACGAACGAGAATGGGTCGTAGTCGTTTTCGGTAGCACGATAATTGCTCATGGTCAAGTCAACATAATTATTGCCTGAATTGACAGTCGAGAACCCAGCTGCGCCTCCAAAAGAACTAAAAGTTGGCCTCGGAGCCGCTTGTGTGGTGGTATATATGGGAGCGCCTGGTGGGGGAGCGGCGACTGGAGGCGCATGGTATGCAGCTGGTGCCCTGGGAATGAGAGGATTGAATACTTTTCGTGCGGTATCTGCCATGGCATGTAAATGTGGATGAGCTATAGCAGTCAATGTTAGCTATGAGCATTTTTGATGCGGATTTCGAACCTCATACCTGGCTTGTCGTCCCGGTGGTGTTCTGGTCGTTTTTTGGGCTGGTAGAAGACATTGGATTGACTCGGTGGAGGTCGATGAAGGGGCGAGCTCGGGAGAGTTGGTTGTCCAAATTGAGGAACGCTTGACGGTGGATCTCCAAACTGAGAAGGGATCGATTTAGGTGGTTTGTATGTATTATCCATCTTTCGAGGCGGTTGCTCGTTCGCTGCGTGGGGTTGGAGAGGCCCCGTCGCGGGATTTCGTTCGTTCACCATCTTGCTTCTCGGGTTTGGTTCAGGGCTATCGTCGTATGCTCCAAAGACAAAAGGAACAGGCGAGTCCGAGTCCGCCCAGGAAGAAGTGCCTTTGGTAAACTGGAAAGATTTATCGCCTGGTGTGCTAAATAATGAACTCGAGTCACCGAATTCACTGAGAGATAGTGGTTGGGAGAATTTTGGGGATGTAACGGAATCTCGAGGGTGTGATGGAAGTGCGGGCGATTTCCAAGTCGACCGTGGTTGGTTTCGAGGTTGTTGTTTGTTTTTGTTCTTGCCTGGTGAACTCGGTCTGAAGGACGGAGCCTTTTGAGATCCCAGGGTGTTATGAGGGGCGAATCCGGAAGACCCTCTGTTGGTCAGAGTGTTAGCCAGCAACCAATGGGTTATTGTGAGAACAGGGGCAATCACTTCATGGAGTCGATTACTCGAAATAGTCTTTAATTTGTCGTGGGTAAAAATTATCTTATGGAGCAAATGACAACTGTTTAGCCAACAATTTGCAGACGCGACGTCGTCATAGGCGACCAAAACCACTCAACACGCTTGATTGGTGGGGGTTTCCCTCAAGCGCGGGGTTGGAAAAAGCGGCACTGCATCATACCTGCCTATCTTGCTATTGACCCAATTTCGTAGCACAACCAACTTCAATTATCCTAAAAATTTAGCACAATTTTTTGGATTCTCCAAGAGGACAATCAACTCCGATTGTCCTAAACATTTAGCACAATTTTTTGTATTTTTAAAAGTCCACAGCGAGTTTGCATACAATCCCCGTTGGATTTCTAAACCCCAACTTTTCTTTTCTAATTAACTCAAAAATTTGAATCAAAAAGGCACAGGGAAAAAAACAAAGGAACGGTCGTTTTTTTACAGTAGATACTTGACCCGGTCAATTTCAGTTTAAAATCGTACCCTGGGAAACGACTTTCTGTCAACAAATATTCAAATCTAACATTGGATGTGATTCATCCATCAGAACATGGTTCTTTTAATGTTATGGAGACATATCTGCTCGAGCTCCCCTAAGTAGGAAGGTTCGCTAAATCTTCATTCATTAAGGTAGGTGGGTATCTCTGTTTTTGTCATCCGATCCAGACCTCAGTCGCAGCCAGGCTGCTATGTAAGAGATCCACCAGTAACCCTCTTTTCATACAGCCATATCGATTACACAGCATAGTAGCCATTTCCTAAGTCTGCCCATATCTGGAACTCGTGGGACGTAGAATCCAACAATCATGTGATTACTTCCCCTTTTCCGACTTCTCCGACCTCGATATCCTCTTTCCCGCTTTCGTATCAAACAAGCTCTTCACCCTCCGTAACCTAGCCCACCTCTCCTTATCCTTCTCATCCCTATTCTTCAATTCCTCGCTTTCGTCTAAGATAGGATCAGCCTCGCTACTCGAAACTTCCGTAGTAACCGGTTCCGCAACTCCTTTCTTCGGTGTATGCCCACTCTCCTTGCCCGTTCTCAGATAATAATCACTCTTCAACACCCGAATAACCATTTCCCACCCCGATACCGAGGTACTCCCAGCTTTCGACGTAGCCTTCAACCCATTTTGTGATGCCGCATTCCTCCAAGGGCAATAATCCCGATGTTCGGTGATGGGGTCGAGATGGTTTACTACCGCTCCCTCTATTTCTTCACCTGCTGCGTTGACCTTTTTACTTTTGAATAACCATAATCCGAGGACTCTGAAGCATGCGTGACATGAGACAGAACCAGTTTGTTGCCCCAATCTTTCGTGTGCGTGTCCTTCCCAGCCGAATAGTGCCATCATGAATGCTACTCGATTTATCTTTGCTCCGGTCTCGAAGAAGTTGGTGAGGAGATAGCTTAGGACGAGGTCTAAGTCCAATTCGGGAGGAGGTTTCATGTTGAATATGTAAGGGAGGTTGTCGTTTCTGGTGCAGACTTGATCGTATCGTTCGCGGAGGGTTTCGAGGGTGGTGGGCGCATTGGTGAGAGGAAGTTTGAATATCGAATCTGCGAATAGCAATTAGCAAGACCCAACCCATTGATTCAAGAGTACTAACCATCACATCCTCTCTGCCTCCAAAGGCAATCCTCATCATGTGAAGTAACTATAAGTTCAACGTACTTATCCACAAGCGCGTCTTCTGGACCAAGTCAGTCAACCGCTCAACCCACCATTTCCGCAGAACATACCAATATTCTGCGCCACATACACATCCTCCTCCTTGCCATCCACCTCCTTCTTATTCAACTTGACCAATATCTCCACATGACAAAGACTACACCGTACCCTCTCAAACTTCTGGCACACCCATCCCCGCTTCGCCCATTCCACCTCATTAACCCTCGCCGGCTTCGGTGTCCAATCCGCCAGATTCGAGAAAGACTTCAAACGTTTGAGAAACTCTCCCCGATCCCAAGGCGCATACTTGGGAGTCGAGGTATCGGCCGTAGCCGTAGCCACCGAGGCAGATTTCTTATGCGCCATGATGGTTCCCGAGGAAAGTTTGGAGACGGTGGATTTCGCGAGTGGTGCTTTGGCGGGAGAGGTTTTCGCGGGTGTTGAAGGTCTGGGTACGGCGTCTGAGATTGAATTACTAGTCCGTCGCTTCTTGGATTGGGCATCGGGGGTGGTGGGTGAGGATAAGTCGGTTTGGGAGGTATTGTTTACATCTTTTGCAGAGGCAAGGGAAGTGCTTGATTTATTGCCTATGCCGTTAAGCAGGGCGTTGAATTTTCTCTTGGTTACATTCATGGTGAGGAGAGGGTCTAGCGAGAGAGTTAAGCTTGAGCTCTTTTGTTGAACGAGGCAACTAGTCGTTGTTTCCTTTCTGAAAGAAATCGGTTGTCTTTGAAGCTCAATGCCGGTTGATGGGCCGTGTCACCCTTGCAGTCATCGCCGCTTTCCGCTTCACTGGGGGGTGACATCTGCAAATCGCCCACGCTCAACTCCAAATCCACTCTTGGGGCGAATGATGACCTCGAGCCAGTACATATTAGTCGAGCAAGTAAAAACGCTCCACCAAAGAGTATTTCTGATGCCCCGCGTACGGCCAGAAAGTGCTACAAAAGATAAAGAAGATTATCCTCCTTCCACAAACACACCACCCAAGCAAACTCCCTCTCCAACCCTCAGCCCCATTACACATCCAAAAGATCTCGGCCCAGTCCATTCCCAGATTGGTCGTACGGATTATCAACGCAGAATTGCGTCAAATCGATCATCGTCAAATCGGGGCAGGACACGGCTCATCCTTATATTTTCTTTTATCGTCTTGACACTGGCTTCCTTAACTTCCAAGTTCTGGCCTCGTCTCTCCCTTCTCTCCCACCACATTTACAAGTACCCCTCCCCCTCCTCCTCCTCAAAACTCTTCCTCACCACCACACCCACCACCTCCAAAATGTCTACCTACAGCAAAGAACTCGAGGTCGCCGAGCTCGCAGTCCAAAGAGCTGCCATCCTCACAAAAAAGGTCTTCAACGAAAAAGCAAAGGGCACCATCTCCAAAGACGATAGTTCCCCCGTCACCATTGGGGATTTCGGCGCCCAAGCCCTCATCATCCAAGCCATCAAGAAGAACTTTCCCAATGATGAGGTCGTGGGTGAGGAGGAAGCAAGTACTCTGAGAGAAGACACCAAACTCCGCGATACCATCTGGTCTCTCGTCAAAGACGTCAAGTTGACCAACGAGACTGCCGAGAAGGTCCTAGGTGGTCCAATTGAGACTGTTGAGGGCATGTTGGAAGCCATCGATGCCGGAAACAGTGCGGGAGGAGGCAAGGGTCGTATCTGGGCTTTGGATCCTATCGATGGAACCAAGGGTTTCTTGAGAGGAGGTCAATATGCTGTTTGCTTGGCATTGATGGTGGATGGAGATGTCAAGGTCGGAGTTTTGGGATGCCCAAATCTTCCAGTCGATGATGCGGCTCCTCTCACTGCCGAATCTGGTGTTGATCAAACAGATGCTGAAGGAAAGGGTGTTTTGTTCTCTGCCATTCTCGGTCAAGGAGCCGTCAGTCATCCGTTACTTGATGGTGCTGTTGGACCAAGCAAGCCCATTAGCATGAAACCAGTCAAGGACATCAAGGATGCCATTTTCTGTGAAAGTGTCGAGGCAGGCCACTCATCCCACGGAGACCAAGCTGCTATCGCCGCAAAACTGGGTATCACTAAGCCAAGTGTGAGAATGGACTCTCAAGCCAAATATGGTTCCGTTGCTCGAGGTGCGGGAGACATCTATCTCAGATTACCAACAAGCGCAACCTACCAGGAGAAGATCTGGGATCACGCAGCTGGAGATCTCATCGTGAGAGAGGCCGGTGGACAAGTCACAGATACTCTCGGAAGAAGACTTGATTTTGGACAGGGTCGAACACTTGCTGAGAACAAGGGTGTTGTCGCTGCTCCTGCTGCGGTTCACGGGTTCGTTCTTGATGTTGTCAAGGAGGTGCTTTCTAAAAAGTAGATTTTCTATCCTTTTTGTACTCATTTTAGAGGTTCATGACGCGAGGAAATAAATGAAAATATATCCAGCAACAGCCACATCATTCCTTGAAAGTTCAATTTTGAAATATTCAAACATTCATATTCTCGAGTCAAAAGAGTGAAAAGCGCGCTCCGCCCCTTGAAAAAACGGGCAGGAAAGTCGCTAAAATTCCTACTTGGCCAAAGGTTCTCTCCCATACTCCGTAGGTACTTTTCAACTCTCGTGAAAACAAGACAGGCCACCTGCATACTCTCACGACAAACAATAAAAGAAAGACAGTAAAGAGGTCGTCGTGTATAATCCCCCAGATAGTCCTTGACCTAATCGAACTTCATTGCTCCAACTCGATTGAGGGTTAATATTCCAATTTGTCCCAAGTAAAATTAATGACCTTGAAATCTCCCGGGAAGTCGAAATATCTACAAGATGATACTGCAACCCCTTGAGCCATTCGTTGCCGCTAAAGAAGTAGGTGAAGTCTCTGCCTTGGGGTCGACTGTTAACTGGTCCTCTGGACGAGGGGTTTGAGGAAGGTAACGTTAGATGCCGATCAAGCTTCACCTACATTTTTTATAGTTTAATCATTCTGTTTGAGTATCAATTGAAAATGGACTTGAAGTTGTCTATCCAAGTCAGTCTATTCGTAGGTGACCCGGGTACCTACCGATAGCCCTCCGGGGGGGGGATGGTGGCTATTTGTAGATTATCTACAAATAGGTATGAAAACCAAGCTGCTATTCTAACGCGACGCGTTACCTACGAATAGCACGACGTGAATAAGTTTTGTATGTTCCATCTCTCGAGTAGGGAACGGAGAACGTTGAATCACGGTCCATCTTGGTCTGTTATTGCTCTTGGATGTCAGGGGAATCATCCTGTTGATACTTGGAGATTTTGAAATCGGTAATCAAGAGCGTGAAAAGAGTTCAGGAATAACAATCATCAATGATTAAATCAATTTGAAAATTGTTTGAAGGAGACAGTATATAAAGAGATGTCAGACGGCAGTCACGTGGTAGACAGAATAGGCCTAGCTTCTTACTCAACATGTATAAGTACTCGAGGACATCTTCCTCTTTACACTCTCTTAGACAGACAAAATACAATCACTCTTTAAATGACAATACATTTGCAAACACAATTCAACAAGAGAAGTCAAAGTTTTATAGCAGCACTGACTTTACTGTCGATTATAGGAAATTGTCTAGATACGACATCCTGAATGTATAAGTGTCTATAAACAACTAAATCGTAAATCGTAAATCGTAAATCGCAAAAAGAAGTTAAATTATATTTAATTTTCTAAGCTACTATTTAAACCTCCTTACTTCTATTACACATTCTTACTATTTTATTTCTCTAGATTCTTAAGTAATAAAGAAACGTAGTATAGGAAAAAGGAAGGATGTTTACTTCTCGCTTAACCTTTTCATCTTATAACATGTCTACCTACCTAGCTCCCTCCAAACTCCTCTTCTTCTTCTTAGAATATAACCTAAACTTATAGCCTTAGAAAGGGAGTAAAAAAAGAGACAATAAGAGAGAGAGTATATATGTATGTGGATAAAGAGAAGAGAGAAAGAGTGGAAGTAACATTTAGAGGGGGAATGTTCTAGTATAACGTAACTCATAATTGTTTACCAGCCTTACATAGTCCCACATAGCCCCCTCCTTTCCTTCCTCTTATATTCTTCCTTTCTACTTCCGTCTTCTCTTCTTCTCTTTCCTTTTTTTCTCTTAGATAGAACAAGGATAAGAATATAAGAGTGAAGGCGAAAGTATGATAGTTCAGAAGTAAGAGTAAAGAACTAAGAATTTCTAGAGTCTTCTTAAGTAGATTTCTTTACAGTTATACTAGTTATAAGATAGCAAGAGAGAGAGAGAGAGTAAATAAATTTAACTTGTAGTAAACTATCTTCTCTACTCACACTTCAAGGTTTATGATTTAAGATTTACAATTTAGTTATTTATAGACACTTATACGTTTAGGATGCTGTACTAGAGGATTTTCAAGCATAGATTGTTCGTGACGGCTTAGAAGAATCTGGTTTCATTCTCCTAAATCGTTACAGATAATAAACTCTACTGTAAAACGTCGATCCTTGATGGGGTAGTAAGAGTCTTGAGCTTTGCTCTGAGTACACCCGTCAATCACATTACCCTATAATCTCCTACACAACTTCCTCCCATTACACGAAAGCATCAGAACAATTGCGAAATCAGTTTCCCCATTCTTTCAAAACGTCTTAGAGAATGAATACAATTGTTCTAGACCCTGTCGCACAATATTTTTGAAAGCGGGTGTACTCAGAGGAAAGCCCATCTCTCTTACCGGAGAGTAGGTAAAAAAAACTTCTTGCGCTGGTAATTCAAAGTGACACTATGTGGATAATTGAGGAGTTTTCACATGACAAAGATGTTAGTTTCAAGTTTCAATATGAGGTCCACTCATTCTATAGACTTTACAGGGAGCTCCAGTATTTCTATATGTACCAGCCTCCCTCTATGAACTTACGAGCCTAGCACCATGGGTCCGTACGTACAGGGCATTTTAGCGATCTTCAGCTCCTCCACCACAATTCAACGAATATAACTTAGATTCTTTATAAAATAGGGGATGATCTTATTATAACGTCCTTCTACGGTTCTAGATATAAATATTATAAATAAGTTCTGGCGGTGGGTTAAATAAGCTCTTATAGACGTGAACTACAACCGGCTACTGTGGAGAAGATGCGCCAAACTGACACGAAAGAATGGGAGGTTATACCACAGTATTGGATAAATAAATTTATTTTTAAAGTAGGAACATTGGGTCAATGTACTCATTCAACGCCATAGATGGTATACTCCTAATTAAATTAAATAATACTTCATCGATTCAATGATTTATCGTGAAAATGCCCTGTACGCACAGACCCATGGTGATAGGTTCGTTAATTCAAAGCTGCCATCACAGCGGATTTGAAGAGCTCGTCAAGTTTGCGAGACACACTCCTTATTTAATTAACCACAAGTGGCAGTTAAGGAGCAACCAGGCTCAGGCCCAACAGGAGCAACTGGAGGTGGTGTAACAAGAGGAGCAAAACCGAAACGAGGTCCCTGGCTATCAAAGACAGCATGATTCGCATTCAAAAATACGTCCCCAAAAACATTGACCTGTCGAGCACATGCCTTTACCGCAGGACACCCAAAACATTGAAGTCCCCCAAAGCAAGTCGTATTGGAATCGTCGTGGGAGAAATTGATCAAATTTCCAGGGATCTTGGCGAATGAGTCTTCGATGGCGACGGGGAGATCGGGAAGTGTAGCGCTGCAAGGGAAATACCATCCATCGGATCCGACAACATGTGTGGCTCCTGGCACTTGGCTGTAATATGCAGTACAGGCAGAATCTGGCATCATCGCAAGGCTGCTGCTGGTGTCTATAATTGTTGTTGTGCTGTCTAAGAGTGGATAGGTGTTGTCGCCGACTTTGAAGGAGGAGGAGGGGACTTTCCAGAACATATTGGGGGGTGATATTGGAGAGTATGAGATGAAACCACTATTCTTCATTAGTATTGATACACAAAGCAGTAATCTAAGAGCTGGAAGTTTCTTACGTATAATGACTCGTGTTTAGTATGCCAAAGTCGTAAGAGCCATCGGCTTGAAAAGGCAAATAAGCGGCAAACAAGGGGGAAGTGAGATTGGCTTTGGCGTTATCGAAGGTGTTCTGAGCCTTTGGTCTGACTTGCTTGATGCTGCTGAAAGCAAGTCCCACTACTCCTGTAAACCGCGGGCCTTTGTCGAAGCCAGATGTGACTTCAACAGCGAGTTTGACTGCTTGGTTCGTAACAGTATGACCGCCTGAAACTTTGACAACATCGGTCCCAACAGTGCTACGAGCGTAAGATCCATCTCCAACAACAATCAACCATGATGCGCCCTTGATATTCTTGAAGGTTGGACGGGCGTCTGGCTTGAAACCAAAGCGTCCGGGTATACCTGAGTTGACTCAGAGGTCCGCACTTGCGGTATCAAAGACCATGTTTTGAAACTGTCCGCCAATGTCTATGGAAACGTAGTATTGGCCATATGCGTAAGGAGCGGGAGTGGTGCGTCTTGACGCTTGATTTGTGCCGATTGACCGTTGATCTCTGCCTTGAAAGCAGGTGATCCATTTTGAGGTCGCGAGAGATTGTACTTAGAGTAAACATTGAGCAAGGCTGCGCTTCCATTGCAGATATAGTGAGGGTTCTTTCTAGTATGTGCTGAGAAGTCTGAGCTACTAATCGTAGAGATCGAGGCGACGCGAGCAGATACTGTTCAGATCGCAAGAACAAGCGAGAGGAAAATCACCGCGAAAAACATCTTACAAAGTTATCAGTACCAGTTGTTTGAAGGTGAGATGAAGGGTTCGACAAATTACCTTAGAAGCTCGATGAGTTGCACGTGTCAGGAACCTCGACTTGGATCTCGACAGGCGGAAGGCTGCTTCTCGGTTTTTGCGATTTCGAAGAGCGCGTAGAGTACGAATGATACATGTCAGAGTTGTGACTTTTGTTGAGATGGTTTCCTCAAGAACGCCTGGAAGTTCAGTCAAGGACCGTTTCATGATTCGACAAACGTGTCGCCAAAGGTGAGATTTGTAGTCCACAGAAAGTTTTGGTGTGAAAGGCGGGTTGGTTCGGTGCTTGAAGCGAAATTCGTTGGATAGTCATTAGGCTAGCCGCTAGCGTGTTTTCTACTGGCCATACATCGATCCGATACCCAAGGTCTCTTAAGAACGTTGGACAATTGGGTTCTATTGGCATAAATTCAGATAATAACCTATTTACTGCCACTTTTATATGTCTACCGCGAGCTCTCCAAGTCTATAGACCAGAAGGAAGAACATCTGGAAAGAAGCGGAGCAAATACAATTTCGATAAATCACTTCAACTCTAATATATGCCTTATGGGCAAAGCGAGATCTAAAGCAGCTTAATTGTGCAGAAAAGCTGACTTATTTGCTTACTGCCGTATTTACTGTCCATACCTAGCAATAAGTCAAAGCACACTGTACTTAATTCTCGATTCGCACTCTGAACAGCAGCATACAACAAATAGCGCGGTCTTCTTTTCAAAGCTGAAGCAACGGTGCCATATTTGCTGATTTTTTTGAGGCACCAAAATTCTGCGTGGTTCCAAAGCGACAATTCACCTACCCCCAGCTCCCCACACCGATCCACTATCAAAATCAAGTACTCAAATACGGGTACGGCATTCAACTAATTTGTTTGATCAGTTTCTCAACGAACCAAGCTTGCTTGGCGTAGTGGTAAATTGGTCGAGACACACCTAGGTACGCTGACGATGGTGCTGTGCATACATGTTATACAAACTACCGCAGATTGTATTAGGCTCTAAAGTAAAAAGTCCTAGTAGTGGTAGCTACTGGGGGGCTTGGTCGTCTTGAATCCCTCCCTTCGATCTTGGATAGAACTTTTGCTGTCTTTTGGGGAGGGGTAGGGGGCGGTGCAAGGCTACCCTCTGGACTCGCTTAATGGTAAGCGCTCTCGGTAGACCTACTACCTACATTTCCTAACATTCTAGGGAAATACAAGCTTGAGGTAATTGTGTTTACTACAAGACATGCTGCAGTTAAACTTCAACTGCGTATCATAGCGAGTGATAGAATTTTAAAGAATCGCGAAGCTTATTTTTTGTTATGGTACAACATCGCGCTAAGATGTTTTTCAAAGGGAGCTAGTCCCAGGGTTTCTCTGAGTCGTTATAGAAAAGGGCAAAAGGTCAAGCCAAGTAATGGGAGGAGGAGAAGATTCAGTTACTCAACACAATTTACGTCTGGGTTCTGCCACGGCGTAATCAATATGGTCCAACCAGCCCTACCGAGATGCCGATCCAGTATGAGCCTAACACCTCTAAACTGGGAGGCGATGCACCAAAGGATTCATCAACCTATACATAGAATCATAAGTCCCAAATTAATTGCACTCTGACGGCAAGGCTGTTCAAAGGAATAGCTAGACTAGTAATTTGAAGTTTCGGCGGGGCGAGTACCACTAGTTTGTGTTTATTAGTGATGTGTAATATTTGAGGTTGATATTACAGCTTGGCTAGAATGACTTTAAAGTAGCTTAAGAAAGCTTATTTCAAAGTATGAGCGCGGAACAAGTCATGAATATGTGGGTGACCAGTTAGTCTTTGCGGTCACTTCAATGAATAGTGGTCACTTAATTTGAACTGAAGAAGGCGTAGTGTTCATTGCTCCCGCATACCCAGCAACCCTTCTAGGAAATTGGGATAGTCGGAATTATTGTTCGAGAACGATTATAAAATTCGGTTATTAGCTGCTCTCGTACAATTTGGCCCTCGGATGAGTTGCTGGATAGCCACCCCGCAATTTGTTTCTTGACGATAAAATCGGGTATAAACCTTCGCCTGAGGTTACGGCCCTCAGGGCCCTAGACCACTTTCTAAACTCCTCCTTTCCTAAGCAAGAAGGGGCGGCTTATAATTTACGAGTCGTTCCTTCCTTTCTCAGTTGGCACGAGGTTGGGGACAGGTCGAGATCAAGTCTACCCACCCCAAATGGTAGCGAAGAGAAAGAACCGGAGGTTTGAGAGCCTCTCTGTTGGTGCATGGTTATAATGCCCGTTTTCCTCATTGGCTATCTGCAGAGACTTTTGGATGCCATTTTCAGACAAGAGATCTGCATGCTTTGCTTGGTTAAGGACTAGCGAAAGGTAGGTGGCAGCCTAAG
Organism: Hymenoscyphus salicellus; assembly: GCA_001414355.1. Taxonomy (NCBI): domain Eukaryota; kingdom Fungi; phylum Ascomycota; class Leotiomycetes; order Helotiales; family Helotiaceae; genus Hymenoscyphus; species Hymenoscyphus salicellus. The sequence goes on from LLCD01000188.1 coordinate 18,409, forward strand.
GCAAGGAACGAAGGATAGGTTTAACGGACTTTCAAAATTCCCAGAGTATCTATAGGAATAGCTGACAATAATTTTGTTTGAAACGACTGGTGTAAAATGGCTGAGGTCTTTAATGGGACCTTCAGAATCTCGGATCGCTTGCCACGGCACCCGTTTGTCATTCTAACCATCCCCATCCCACCCTCAAGCACAACACTATCTCTGTCGCACCTGTACCTCGAGTATTAGATATATACCCTGAAAATGTTCGCAGCTGGTATATTCATCTCCAACTGGGCTCCGCTGAGCGCGGAAGATATTCGCATTCGACCCGATTGAACCAATGTTCACGATGACCCCTCACAAAGCCCTCCGGATCAATGGGGATCGACTCAACAGCAATCTGCAAACAACATGCACCTCATGGGGAGCGATAGCGAGCTCGACTGGTATGCGACGTCTAGCCCTGGGAGAGGAGGACATCCAGGTTCGAAACTGGCTGGTCGCGCAATGCAAGAAATTGGGATGCCAGGTCAAAGTTGACCAGATGGGAAACATCTTCGCGATACGAGAAGGAACTTCGAAAGAGAGGAAGCCAATTGCTATGGGCAGTCATCTTGATACTCAACCTGCCGGTATGCATGGAAGCTTCGATTATAACTGTAAAAGACTAATTAATGTTTCCAGGAGGTCGTTACGATGGCATTTTAGGCGTCCTAGGCGCACTCGAAGTCCTCCGAACCCTTCACGAAAACAATATTACAACACATTGCCCTATCGCCCTCATAGATTGGACGAATGAGGAGGGAGCGAGGTTTCCGGGGGCCATGATGTGCTCTGGTGTATGGTCTACGAAGTCCTCGACCAATCTACAAAACTGCTACAAAACTACGGACACTGATGGCTGCACCATGCTGCGTGCGCTCGAAGAATCTGGTTATTTGGGGGAAACTCCATGCGACTATCGAGAAAATGGTCTCGAAAGTTATTTTGAGCTTCACATTGAACAAGGCCGGAAACTTGAAGCAGCGGATAAGCAAATCGGTGTTGTTACGGCAGTTCAGGGGATGAAATGGTATTCTGTGAGAGTCTCTGGGAGAGAGGGCCACTCGGGAACAACTCCCATGGATGGAAGAGCTGATGCCCTCGTTACTGCTGCACGCTTGATTACAGCTGTTAGTGATACGGCTAAGTCGACTGACCTGGGCGTTGCTACAGTAAGTTAATGGGGACGCTGTTCTTCTGCTCCCCTTTGTCCTGGAACATTATTCTGAATCTCTCCCGAATCAATCCCGAATAATCCTGCGCCGTATCCCGAGACTAGGCAATTACTGACTCCTCCATCACCAGGTCGGAGTAATCAAAAATGATACACAGAGCCAAGCTACTATTCCCTCGGGGGTAGAATTTATCATTGATGTCCGCTGTTCTACGGATAGGATGGTCGATGATCTCTGTGCTGCAATATTCAAGAGCTTCGATGAAATCATGTCTAAAGAAGGCAAAGATACAGCGTACCATATTGTCCGCACTTGGGGTCTCCCTGAATCTGTGTTTCACAAAGACTGCATTGAGGCGGTTCGTTCTGCTGCTATCGATGAAGTGGGTTCTTCAATCATGGATATGAAGAGTGGAGCAGGTCATGATGCTGCTTGGACCAGTAAGGTCGTCAAGAGTAGCATGATATTTGTTCCCTCAAAGGATGGCATTAGCCACAATCCAAATGAGTATACACGCCCTGAAGACTGTGCGTTAGGTGCGCAGGTCTTATTACAGGCGGTTCTTGATTACGATGAAGGCATTAGGAATGGTTCGATATTGTAAAACATCGCGCCATTCCTGATTATCCGTATTGAGTTATTTTGGTTCGAATTTAGCATAGTCTCTTTACTTGCAGATATAATTGGAATTTAAAATTTAAAATTTTATATACACAACCTCTTCCAGTCCACCAGCAACGCATTCCGCATATTCTCAAAGCAGACTGTTGAGATCGACGCCTTTGAAAGTAAAACGATCAATGATCTTGTCACACCAATTCAGAAACTCTTTATTTCGTATCGTGTCCCTTTTAAACACCATATACGCTACCCTCAAAGGAAACATCGTGGAAACTAGACCATACGCTCTGCCATCGACTTCCAGCAGATATTCCATGCTTTTACATATCCACGTTGCCAAGTGGAAGACCCTCTCTTCGCCAGTCTGTGCAAAGGACATTTTACTGGGTATATCTGGGAATTTCAATTCGAGTTGTTCACAATGGAGTATGCAGATAATCCGCAACGCCCACAAAAGTGTGAAGGACGTCGCCACAAATAAGTTTGGAAAACGAAGCAGCTCTCCAAAGTCTAAAGATCTCGAGTCTTTCTGAGTAGTCTCTATCCAGTAAGGAGGCCCTTCAATATTCGACACAAATGAGGACTCCCACTGGGAAAATTGCTCAAGTATCTGGTCAAAGTCGATCTTGAGTTGGCAGGCGGCTGCTGGATCAGCGTCCAGGTTATCGAATCTTTCCATTAGAGTTGGGATGAAAGCTGCATGACTGAGAATCTGTTGTGTTGGTGTTGGTGGGTAAATGAGGAATGGAATCGTCAGCCATTCTTCACGCGCGAGAAAACAAGATTTTCTCGATTGAAATGATTCAAATATCTAGTGAGTTCGTCAATGGGATTTCTTCACAATGAATATCGATATATCGGCCTTGACTTACAATTAGAGGCCTCAAACCCATGAAAAGCTGGTGTGGAATACCCAAAGAATAAATTTGTGGTCCTGAAATCTCAAGACCTCCCACTACTCCCATCAGGTGTGCCATACACCCTTCTTTCGATGTTGACATTGTAGACTAAAGATGCAAACTCATCAGCCAGAACCCAGACCATTCTCCTTTCGTGTGCCCATTTACCTCTGCAAGACTCAAGCACATGCTAGCAGCTATCAATTCGACTCTACACCTGCCCTCCACATTCATGAGACTTTTCCTCAGAAGACTTAACGCCACACAATGTGCTTTTGCACACGCCGAGCCGCCCAATCCACGCGAGTAGTCATGTTTACGAATTGTTAATGCGAGAGTCACAACTGCGCTTGGGAGAACAGCACCCAAGCGTCCTTGACGAAGTAGTTCCGGGAGAAGGACTACCCAACTGCCGCATATTTGAAAAGGTGGTGTAGCTAGGGTTGAATTTCCAGATAACCAGGGTGCATATTTTGATATAATGAGAGCTGAACATGCTTCCAATGGAAGTGTCACGACAGATATTGAGGGAGGTATCTGTGTTGCTCTAGGAGCTTCGATGAGGTGTCCAAGTGAGCTTCGGCTCTTTTTTCTGAGCGGACGGCGAGGAGACTTCTTGTGAGGCGGCTTTTCGTATTGTTTGAAAATGGTGTCCTGTGGGTATCCTGGACAATTCCGTTTCGAGAAAAGGCACTGTGAGCATGCGGGCAATTTCCCATCACACTAAGAGATGTGTTAAGATAGATATTCGGAAGTCGATACAAAACCCGCCAAGCAAAGTGGGGAGGCGACTTACTCCCAGTTTCCGAGCTCTGCAGGTGTCACATGTGGTTTTCTGTCTAATCTTCATTTTGGGGATTTGAAATCCGAAAATCCTATGGGGTGAGACTTGAAAATCAGTTTTTTTCTTAGATGTTTTAGGGGGAAGTGAAGAGTGTTGAAGAGAACAGAAGTTAAAGTCTGACATACAAATGTCTTGGCGGTCCAAATTTCCTAATGCAGTTAGCAGGTATGTGGGGTAGTCTGTGGAGCTGCCTTCCTTTATTTTTATTTTATACGCGTTTTCTTTACTACGTCCGATCCAGCTACATATTGTTGGTCATCAAAAGTATTTCAAGTGTCTCCTAGAGTATGATCATTTATAATCGTGTCCACTAAGTCGATGAAACGCAGTGACTAGGAAGCGGATCCCACGCAGCGTAGGCGTACCTTCTAAATCTTACATTTTCTGACGGATAGCGTAATTGTATGAGTATTTGTTTGGGTATATAAACATGCTGTCTCTGTCCTTCCAGAGCATGTTCTCTACTTCTCATACAAATCGAAGAAAGAACACAGCTACAAGTCTCTTTTATCCCTCAATAACCTTTTTTCTTCAACCCACCCCTTCCACTCTGAAGATCTTATCAAGTCAGTATAAAATATACTGATTTATTAATTCCGTTACAACACTCAAAATCATCATTCGCCTTCTTGAACCATACACAACACAGCCACTCCTCCCGCCAAAATCTACAGCCAACATGCCACAACAAATAAAACTCTACTACGCCCCAGGAGCTTGCTCCCTAGCTCCCCACATCCTCCTCCGAATCTTCGCCATCGACTTCGAAGCAGTCAACAGTATGGCAGACCCAAAATCCTACGCCTTCATCCCAAACTTCCATCTCATAAACCCCAAAATGCGTGTCCCAGTCCTGGCCCTCGACTCCGACAACATCACCGAAACTCCTGCAATCTTCACAGCAATCTCGCAACTCGTCCCCGAAAAACATCTCCTAGGAACAACACCAATCGAAATTGTTCGTACATACGAGTGGCTCAACTATCTTTCGGGGACTTTACATGGTCATGCCTTTGGAGGAATTTGGAGACCTCAGAGAATTTCGGATGACGATGGTGCGTTTAAGGGGATCGAGGAGAAGGCTTTGCTGAATATCAAGGCTTGTTATAAGTTTATTGAGGGGAAATTGAAGGGGGGGCTGTATGCGGTTGGGGAGGGATTGACTGTTGTTGATGTTTATCTACTTGTGTTTTATCGGTGGGCAGTCAGTTGGTTGAAGTGGGACATGACCGGTTATGCAAAGTATACTAAGCTTGTTGCGAACCTGTTGGAGATGGATGCTGTGAAGGAGACTTTAAAGATTGAGGGAGTAGAGTTTAGTATGTGAGTTTGGGGAGGGGAACGCTTACCTTACTTGGTATGACTGGAGGAGATAGCTTGCAGTGGGGTATTTAGGTTCTGGCTTCTCTCTGTAACTTAATGAGTTTTATCTGCTCTTTGATTTTTGATTTCCTATAAAGCCTAAAAAGTTGACATTAAGATCCAATAACCAAGGGCCATTTCACATTTGTTTCGCTTATCGCATGTATAGTAATATACAGATGTTTTAGAACAACCCTTTCCACAATAAGCGATATATTTATAACTCTTTTACTCTGACAAATTATTTTATAAGAATCTTGAGCTTTGCCATTTGGGCCTCTTACACTGCTTCAATTTATTGTGCGAACGCATCTAGGAGAATCGAGAAGTTATCTTGCCTATTTTTCGAAACACGGAGAATAACTGTAGTCACCCTTATCGCACAATATTCATGGAAGCACTGCCCCGAAGGTAATGGGTCTGTCGCGGAATTCAAATCTTGACTCAACCCTCGATTCACCTTTCAGCTCGCTTAGAAAATTTTATACCCTCTGCTTTGAATCAAAAAAGAGCAAAAAATCAAAATCCCCGCGCTGGAGAAGTACAAATGATGGAAAAAGCCCCCCTCAAACCTCACTGGAACTTTATTGTTTTAGTGTTTATTCATTCTGCACTAGTTATCCAAACATGAATGCGCAGCAACGTGAGCTCCCTCACCAAGTGTGAATCAACCATTTCTCAACTAGGACATGCGAGACCTGTGAACACACGATTGGACAAATGAATTGAGCGGGTGTGTATTATTTGTGAAATTGAAGATTCAAGTGGGGCGCGAGAGGGGGGAGTGGGGGCGGGGATTTTCTGGAAGTTTACCTACGGCTTGTCCGTAGCTTATTCGTAGCTTACTGGCAGCTTACTCGTAATTGTCTCAACCTCCTGAATAAGGAGATTCGTCAGGATCGGGGGTTGCTCAAAAGGCCATGGAAAACCACGAGAAAATCCTCAGACTAAAGAACGGGGACTTCAATTTTGGGCGTAAAAGAGTGAGTGATAGCTAAGTTAATAACCCAACTAGGCAAAAAGGAAAACGGGTGAGCGGGCTGGAATGAGATGTTCCAAAGAGTGACTCCAATAGATTTCCACATCGTGCTTACTTCCAGAAGAAAGGTCCGACATAAAGAAACTAGGAAAAGCCAAACAAAGATCCCTCTCCAGACTCTGTATCTCGAATTTAAACG